>JAHMML010000001.1:4052306-4252306 GCA_020341155.1 Eciton burchellii
TGTCGTATGCGCAAAGGATTCGAAGTGTTTTTAAGAAGTGTCCTCCCGTCTCCGCACATACCGCAAAGAGTAAAAATAATGTATTCTAAATGTAATGTGTAATCAATATTTTCTTGTAATGTATTCTCAATTCAACCATAATTTCATTCGAAATAAATAACTTATTTACATCACAATCCGCTCCGATTATGCATTTTGTTACGAATCTTCAATGCATTTTCCACCTTCTTCTCGTATAAAATTCTACTATTTCCAGATAACGGAGGAGGAAAGGAACATTGTAAAAGCGTATGAAGAATATTTGAGGAATAGAGAACTTTTAGGGATTCGTTGTCCAAAAACATAAATCATAAGAGTTGTAAAATGAAAATGAGAAGTTTCACATTTTTCAACTGAAAAAATATTTCTTTATTCCTTTATTTCCAATGACTGCATTGCTACATCATAAAAAAAAATGAGATGCTTCATGTATTACAATTAAGAATGATATCGGAGTATATATACTCGTGTATGTAACGATTTATACGTTTACATTGTATAACACTGTATTATATTCGATATCACATTCTTTCATTCGCACGATAGTATATTTTTTCTTTTCTTTTTTTTCTTTTTTATGGAAGTAATATACTTCACATAAGTTAATGGAATTAAAACTACATTTTTTCTTTTTTTTCTTTTTCTTCTTTTATCTACGGTTATAAGAATTTCGAGCTAACATTTTTTATTAATTTTTCTGTCTCTACAATGTCAACGAAATCTTTTACACCTTTTTGCCGAACAGAGAGAATAATGCTCGCGCCACCGTTCTCGTGCCATTTCGTTTTCAATAATACGCAACATCCTTTACCTAAGAAAGGATATGAAAAGATGAAAAATAAATTTGCATAAATATAAATCAATAAATCACATAATACTCGAACCAAAGCAAAAGAGACAAAATTCGTTACCGAGTTGTCCCCGTTCGTGAGCCGCCGCTAACTGATTGACGACACGCCTCTCCACTTCATACTTGATCGAACGGGCACCATAATGGACATCGTACCCATCCGCCAATACTGACATCACCTCTCGGTCCCATTTCAATTCGATCATATGCCTCTCTTTTGCACGCGCAGCCCATATCTCCAGTTCTCGAGCGACCAATTGTATCAATTCCGCCCGAGAAAATGGCAGAAAATATATAATCTCATTTATTCTGCCCAAAAACTCGTCTCTCCGAAAATGAGTTTTCAGTATTGGTCGAACCTGCAAAACAATTTATTATTTCTAGTATATATATATATACACATATATCGAAACGGATTTTATTTTTTTCTGATGCTATCACATACTACTTGGTCTTTAAAATTGCGAGATATCTCTATACGCTCCGGCTCTTGATCCTCGCCAGTAAATCTATGCTTTAGGACTCTTTCGGCTTCTGCTCGGAGCTGCAATGCGTGTTCCGCAATCTCATCGCTCGCTAGATTCGAGGTCATCACGAAAATAGCGTTTTTGCATTCGATCGTTTTGCCCTTACCGTCAGTCAATCTTCCCTTGAGAATAAAAATAATGCTTTTGTATTATTGAGAAATTTAAAAAATAGACAAATTAAATTCGATCGATATAATAAGTACCTCATCAAAAAGTTGTAGCAGAACGGTCAAGACGTCAGGATGAGCTTTATCCACTTCATCGAATAGCACGACAGCAGAAGGACAATTTTTTAAGAGCTTTGTCAATTGTCCACCATCATCATGTCCGACATATCTAGATAATAAATTTAATATTAAAAAGATCGTACTTCATATAAAATACAAATTTGAGATAATATATTAAGAAATTCATTAAATCAATTCATTAAGATAATGATAAATAAAGTTTATACCCTGGTGGTGCGCCAATCAATTTCGCAACTTCATGTTTTTGCTGATACTCGGACATATCCAATCGAATGAAACCATTCGGTTTATTTCTATGAACATAAGCAGCTACCTGTTTGGCCAACTCGGTTTTGCCAATACCCGATGAACCCAAGAAGAGAAATACCAATGGATGGTCTTCGTCTATCCAACCGTTCTCTTTCCGCCTGATAGCTAATAATATTTGATAACAATTTGTCAAGAAATCTTTTTACTGAATCATGTTAAAATAAAACAATGAGTTATTTTACTGGAAGCTACGATAGAGATTGGTCCCTCTTGTCCTACAATGTTCTTTTTCAGACGTTGTTCCAGTGGAAATCTACGACGCTCTTCTGCTTCCTAAGTAAAAATTCTTATTTATGATATGGAAATTATTCTTCTTCTGTAATTTTTTTAAATGTTTTGCGCAATGTCTTAAAGAGCATTTTAACAGCAGCACCTTCTCTTTCGTTATTTCATCATATTTGATGGCATGCTGAATGAGCATCTGCTTAATTTCTCCATTTTTGGTATATTCGATTGCTCGATGTCCAGCTTCGTTTTCCACAGTTGGATTTGCTCCTCCATCCAATAATGTCTTTACACATGTTATTGAATCAGCCAAAACTGCATAATGCAATGCCGTGCAACCTCGAAAGGTAGCTTGATTGTTTAATCGATCGGAGAACTCTTCTTCTCTTTTCACAAGGACTGGAACATTCGAGTTATAATTAAAATCATACTTTGCAAGAGATTTTGCTTTTACTTCTCATTTTGATAATAATATTCACATAAATAATACCATCCAAAGGATGCATGCTTTTTTCTTTAGCAGTTCTGTATACATTAGCAAAATTATCTCCTGCATTTACGTCGGCACCATTGTCCAATAGAACTTTTATAACCTCGGCCTTTTGATTTATAGCAGCAGTATGTAATGCTGTCCAACCTAATGGATTCCTAGTATTTACATCAATACCGTCCGCTATAGACTGAAATATACGGCATCATCTTACTTTCTAAGTATCTTTTAAGTATATCTTTTAAATATATTCCTATGTTAGTTTATTTTTATTTACTTGTTCAGGCATAAATATTTTTATAAAGAATAATTTTATAATCAGAAGACCGTTATCAAACAGCATTTTACAAAAATCATGAATTGCTTCTTTCTTTTTACTTTAACTGTACATATAATAACGTGAAATGTCATTTCAATAAGAAAAACTTACTCTTTTCAATTCTATGATATTACCATATTGAACAGCACGAAAGAATCTTTTTTCTGTGAAAAAGAAAGAAATTCAGTAATCATTTATTTATCGATGCCATATCTCTGTTGTAAAATATGTACCTTTAAATTCTAGTTCAGCATCGCAGAAAGCTACTATGAATCCGAGGCTACCTAAAAGCATTCCGAGACGCTTATAGTATTTGCCACTGGTTTTGTTGCTGTATCTCTCATATTTTTCCCTCGCAGCTGCTGGGAGCATCAGAGGCCGATTGTCAATTATTCTATCCAACAATCTAGTAAGCGGATAAATATGAGGTACTAGTCGCGGACAATACTGGATATAACCTCTTTGACAACTGCGGCACACATTGTGCATTAAGTCGTCAGATTTAAAATGCAGTCGACTTAGGAGCGTCTCCGGAATTTTGATGTTTTTCGTTAGGAAACATAATTTGAAGCTACATAATCGTGACATTACGATTTATCAGTGTTCACGCCAAGTCCCTTTCTTGCTGTTGTACATCAACTGAAACACCATTCGAAAACACCACCACGCCAGCACGTAGAACACTAACTGACGCTCATCGATTTCGGATATCGCGGGCAGTTGCTATAACGACATACTACCTCGTCTTGCATCATTAGCCGCGTTGCGTTGACACAACCAAATCAATCGAAAATTTTTCATAGTCGCAGATTCACGACGAGAAACGATAAACATCACTTGCGTGAAAAAGGCGTTTCGATCTCCGGGTTTTCGTAAAAAACTATAAGTTAACATCTCGTGAGATAACTTGGTATACTCGCAATGACGCGAATCATCTTAAACAAACTAGGCATGATTAGCAATCGTCAATTTTTTGACATGAAAATACAGACTCTGCTCTTCCCAGACATTAAGTATTAACGTATAAATTATACCAGCATCAAATCGCATCAATTCTCTTTTCATTTAATGAATACTAATGATAATTAAAATTCTTCTAAAATTCTTTCTCTTGCTTTTGTTTTATTATATTGTAAACATCATTAATAGACATGATTAATAGATCGAGAAAAGAAGATACATAGAAAAGCTAAGAAAGTCGCAATAGGGAAAATTAAAAAAAACTTAATTTAAAAAATTTTTCAATCTTTATCAATTGCCACGTGATTTTGCAAGTCCATCCGCTATTCATATCCAAATTCAAACATCGCATCTAAATAACATAATCAATTGCACAATTCGACAAGCTGTATGCAATCATTGAATTACAAGTCACCCGCTCGCTTCCTAATGCTTGCGACACGAATATAGTCGCATATAACTACAGTTACGTTCGATTTTTCAAGAAAACGACGATGGCTGGTGATTCCGCGGAACCAGCCAATCTCGCGGGTTTCTAGAACGTTCCAGACCATGCGGCGCGCCAATCATCGCATGTTGCGGTGCTGGCATGATTGGCCAGTTTTGAAGTGAACTTAGCAGAAGGCAGTGTCTACGCGGAGAAAGAGAGAGCATTTCCATTAGTGCATCGCGCGTGATCGCATTATCGGAGTTCACTCGTAATCGCGAGTTGACGTCGATTAAGGTAAATTGTAGTCGATCGGTGTCGCAGAGGATTTCTCGCGAAGTGCAAATATTAGCACGCGACGGAAAGCTTTAATCCTGTTCTGTTACATAGAAGGAAGTGTCGATTCGACCCAAAGCACCAAACAGCTATGGCTGCGATGTCCGTGATCGGAATCGACTTCGGCAACGAGAGCTGTTACGTAGCCGTGGCGCGTGCCGGCGGCATCGAGACTATTGCGAACGACTACAGTCTGCGTAACACACCGTAAGTTGGACAAGTCTGTCGTGCAATACCTCTTCGCGAAATACATCGCGATATTCGCTTGGCACTCGCGTTCGCCAAGGATACCGGTATCGTCCCGCCGGTCCCCCCCATCGCGGTGAGTAGCCTTCGCAGTATGATTCGACATCTTCCTCGCAGTTCCGCAGAAAATTAATTACCGCGGACTCGAGTCCGAGCGATTTTCCTTTTGCTAATGATTCCGTAATGTAATCTAGGTAGATATAATTACAGATATATATATATATATATATATATATATATATATACAAAGATACATGTAAGACGAATCCACAGCGTTACTTAACGCCGATGCAGTTTTGTTTCGGGCTTCCATCAAAAGCTTCGTAATTTCGAGAAATTTCAATTTCCCATTGATCTCTCGTAAATTATCATTTCAACACAAGACATACACTTCACCGCAGGCATTAAATTTTAACTGTCACGAGAACGAGATTTAAAGGTACGTATCGATATTATCGGAAGCCGCCTTTTGAAATTTATGCGCCACTGATATCACAGTGAAATATCCTAATGAAAAGCGATAGGATTAAATAGTGGGCAGGCACGCGGGATTATCGTGCTTTGAAGAACATCGCTCGCACATTGCCATTTACAGGCATCTCATCGCTATCACACTGTCACACAGTGTGTGCACGTGTTTCGGTGCGCCCGAAAAAGTCCCATTGCCGCTCGCGCGCCTTTCGGTTACTACTCATTTTGCTTTTTTTTTCTTCTCTGTTCGATTTATCTGCGAATTTATCTTTATTTCCTACAATCCTTAGTTCTTGCATTAATTGTTCTATTAATAATTAGTCAAATCTTCTCGCGTACGTGTAATAAATGATTTCCCTGACTTATACAATCTTTAAAATTGCGAGTGCGCCATGAGTCATCCTCTCCATTCGTAATCATATTCATACATATATATATATATATATATATATATACATATATAAATGTCGCGCTCGTATCTGATGACACATTATATATCTGATATATAATAATATATTATTATTAATTATTATTATTATTAATATAATATAATTATTAATAAAATATAAAATATTAGTATAATTAATATAATATGTAATAAATATCAATATATACAATACTTGATTTTATATAATATTAAATATTATATACGAATATGAAGCAAAAATAATATCTGATATTTTTATTTATATAAAATACCAATAGTAATATGCATACTATATTATGTATCCTGTGATTTCCAGATCATGTGTGGCATTCAGTGGAAGAAACCGAATACTCGGAGTAGCAGCCAAGAATCAAATGGTGACCAACGTGAAGAATACTATACATGGTTTCAAAAGGCTGCTAGGTAGAAAATATAATGATCCGCAAGTTCAATCCGAATTGCGGTTTCTTCCTTATAAAGTGACTCCTCAAGCTGATGGAAGCATTGGCATACATGTATGTATTATATCAAGAATACAAAATGTCTTTTATAAATTTTTGTGACAACTTTATGGTAGTCATAAATTCCTTTAACAGCTCTGTAAAAATATTCAAAGTTATTTTTATGATAGAAAATATAGGAAAATATAGGTTCACTACATCAAGATTTACTTTTGCACATTGAGTAATATTTATGTACTAAAAAGAAAAAATAATTTTATAAATAATAAAAATTATTATTTATAAAATTGTCTGATATCTTAAAAGTCGCAATCTCTTTTACATAATCTAATGGCTGAGAATCAAAAGTAATCTAGACACTTTGCTAGGATTCTCTTATTTCTGAAAAGAGACAATCGTATCTTATTTATATCTTTTTAATATACTGCAATGATGCATTAGCGTTATTTGTTTATTACAAAACTAAATATGCATTATATGGAAATTGCGATTAAATGTCCAATTTCTATGTTACCAAAGACTCAAGATATCTACCTCATTTATAGGTACAATATTTGGAAGAAGAACATGTTTTTACATCGGAGCAAATTACTGCTATGCTGTTCACAAAGTTGAAAGATATTTCCGAGACAGCGTTGCAAACTGCTGTTAACGATTGTGTTATATCAGTTCCTTCGTATTTTACGCAAGCTGAGCGTCAGGCTCTTCTTGATGCCTCTAGAATTGCAGGCCTTAATTGTCTTAGATTATTTAATGAGACTACCGCAACCGCTCTTTGTTATGGTATTTATAAACAGGACTTACCGGCAACAGATGCCGCCCCTAGAAATATTGTTTTTGTGGATTGCGGTAATGCCAGTTTACAAGTGAGCGTTTGTGCCTTTCATAAAAGCAAGCTTAAGGTTAGTATTATTGTTTTAATATTTAATATAAATATTATTACGCTAAATAGAAAGATATAAAATTTTTTTAATCCTCAATCATTTCATTTTCATTATGACAGATGTTGGCGAGTGCAGCTGACAGTCAATTGGGCGGGAGAGATATTGATGTCATTCTTGCAGAATACTTCTGTAATGATTTCAAAACGCGATATAACATCGATGTGCATACTAATCCGCGTGCGTACTTAAGATTATTGGCGGAGGCAGAAAAGTTGAAGAAACAAATGTCAGCCAATTCAACCACGCTGCCACTTAATATCGAATGTTTCATGGAAGAAAAAGACGTACATGGCGAGATGAAACGCAATGAAATGGAGGCGCTGTGCGCTCATCTATTTCAACGTGTCGAGAAGACTCTTAGACAATGCTTAATAGATTCCAGTAAGTCTGTATGAAAAATAAATTTAACTTATAGATATTTTCATCTTTCACCAATTTGCTCTTGTATTAACGAGAAAATATAATTCATCAGAATTAAAGGTAGAGGAAATTCATTCGGTTGAGATAGCGGGCGGATCAAGCCGTATTCCTGCTATTAAACGTTTAGTGGAAGAAGTATTTGGTCGATCGGCATCAACAACTCTGAACCAGGACGAGGCAGTTTCTCGTGGTTGTGCGCTACAATGTGCCATGCTAAGCCCTGCCGTACGTGTCCGTGAATTCTCAGTCACGGATATACAACCGTATCCCTTAAAACTGACATGGGATGCTACTCAAGGCGAAGAAGGGTAAATATATCATAATGCTTGTCTATACCATTAGTGAAAAATTCAACTAAATTTTTATAAATCTTAATCATATTTTAGAGAGATGGAAGTATTCGGTCATAATCATCCTGTACCATTTTCCAAAATGTTAACGTTCTATCGTTCGAATCCATTTACACTTGCTGCTAGTTACACTCTGCCACCCCCGTGTTATCCGCAAGCGTATATTGGTATGTTCTTATTTTTATTTTTATCTCATAGAAATTCTATTTCGCATTTTTAAATGTTAAAGAAATGATTACGTTACATTAAGAGTTACATTACGTTAGATATTTCGATTTTAGAATCGAAATACGTTGTAATTCGTATATCTAATGCTAATGTTTAACACAGGAACATTCACAATAAAAAACGTAAAGTCTACAGCAGAGGGTGAATCAGCAAAGGTTAAGGTGAAGGTAAGAGTGAATCTAAACGGTATTTTGACTATTGCATCGGCGACGCTTATCGAGAAACGTGAACCAACCCAACAAGAAAAGGAGGAAGAAGAGGCACAACAGCAGCAACAGAACAGCATGGACATTGATCCGCAACCGGCGGATAAAAAGGACAAATCTGATCAGGAAGCACAAGCTAATGAACCACCAGCTTTGGAGGTTTGTAATTTTATTGTAATATTTTTCGTCATATTGTTGAAGAGGCATTGATGCATTGAGTAGTTATCGTGATTTTCCAGTGTGAAGAATGTTACGTCGTAGAATATAAAATACAAAAAAAGTCGCAATCGTAAATTCTGTGCTGATGTGTTTTGTATATGTGTAAGTGTATGTGTACACGCATATGCGTGCGTATAACGTCCTACGTTCGTGCCAGTATTCGAGTGCATAACTATGAGTGAGTTTATTGTGGTTTAGGTGAGCGTGGATAAAACACGACGGAACTCAGACGCTGATGATGGTGGAAGAGGTGCTAAGGGTACTGCCTCTTCCTACTCCTGCAGGATTCTCTCTTGGTTCAGCTCGGTACGGGGCATATTACCTCTACTTGGACCCATACGCATATATATGTTCATATCGAGAGTTGCGTTAAATTTTTAGCTTGTTCGCCATATCGTTGTCGCAATTATTGCGAATATCCCTTTACGTTGCTTAGGATCAAATAATTCAGATATTTGCTTCGCCTCTTTTCACGCTTTGAAACGGATATCAATCTGACGCAATCAAACTCGCACGATAACGAGTACCACATAGTAATCGCAATAGTCACTTTATGCAACACAAGCGGCATACTTGCCGTCAATTTAGGAGATTAAGAGGCATCCCGACGCATTTTATTTCCAGTAATTGATTCGATTAACGCACTTGCTCCTTCTCTCGTAAAGCAATTGTGAAATTTATTTATTAAAATGGCATGCGTGATATGTCACATCCTCATTTCATCTTGTCTCTCATATTAATTTATGGTGCAATTTATAATGCTGTTCTATGTTTTAACATATAGAAACTTGTTCATTTATTCTTATTAGTATCTCTTGTATTTACACGCAATCCTCAAATGAGAGTAGATAGTGCAAGCTTCCATTATATTCTATAGATCATTATAAATTCATAGAATGTTGTAATCACTTTTATGCCATCGACATATGCATGATATTTGGTTTAGGTGTAGAATTTTAAACCCTGTGTCGATTTCTTCTGCAAACTCGGCTGTCATCTAGTATTATAAAAATCTAGAAAAAGATTGGCTTGTTTGCTCCTTTATGAAATGCGAACTAACTCATCACAATATTTATGATATAGTCCATGATATTATTTAATTCTGTAATCAATCCTTTTGTTAATGCATATGGGTCCAAGAACAGTTGTGTCATGCTGTCTGTCTTTGCTCTGCTATTTTTTACTTGATCGCAGAAGGAAAAGAGACAGTGATATCCCGTAGAGAAACATAGAATGTACCGAGCAGTATGAATGTTTCTGAAAGGCAGACAACGCGCTAATCAGTTTTTTATTTGTATAAAAGAAGCGAACATAACAGAAGTTACTCATTGTATTCTCATCACGTGTTTACATTCACGTATACAAAGAAAAAAATTACAAAATTTATTTTATGACGTAACACATCTTTCATTTCTTATATGAAATGCAGTTACACAGATTCAGGAACTACAATATATAAAAAAAGAATCTTTACAATGCAAAAAAGAGAAAAGCATGCTTTTTATATATGTGGTACAGTGTCTCATTGTACGTAAAGAAGAGATCAGAATCAATATATTCTGTGCATCAAATTCTAAATTCTGGGAATTTGGAAAAGCCAATTAAGAATATATTATTGAATGACAAATTTAATTAATGTTTCGTGAATCTTTTTTGTTTCAGGGAGATGATAAAGACGAGAAAGGCAAGAAAAAGATCGCCATTCGTACGGTAGAATTACCCATTGAAACTGATATTTGTGGACTATCCGTGCGAGATCTTGATGCTGCGGTAGAAAAAGAGGTATGTGTTCAATGTGCTAACGCATTATATAATTTATTTATCTTCTATTTATCTTAATAAAAGAAATCGTAGCAAAAGGAAATCATTATGACAATTAATCATTATATAACTTCACGCATTTTGTTCATGAAACAGGGCAAAATGGTTGCCGAAGACAGACAGGAAAAGGAGCGAGTCGATGCGCGTAATGCTTTAGAGGAATATGTTTACGATTTACGTGCTAAATTGTCTGAAGAAAACCAATTAGCTACATTTATTACGGAAATGGATAAAGAGGCATTGTGTCGTACATTAGATGATACTGAAAATTGGCTTTACGAGGAGGGAGAAGATTGTCAACGGCAGATTTATTCTGAACGATTAACGCGCTTAAAGGTAATTTGATAAAATATTTGTCAATAATCCAACATTTTATACTTTACAAATATCGTTCTCATTTTTATTTTCTAAAAATATTTCTAATTTTCAAAACAAAATTCTTGATTCTTCCATTTCTTTTTTTTTATTAGTCTCAAGGGGAACCAATAAAGGAGAGAAGATTAGAGTTTGAAGGTAGAACTTACGTATTGGAAGAATTAGCAGGAGCATTACAATTGGCTAAAAAGAATTTGGATCAGATGAAGGTGTTGAATGGAAAGGATGACAAATATTCTCACTTGACGGAAGAGGAAGTAAAAATAGTGGAGAAAATGGTGCACGAGAAGTGGACATGGTTAGAAGAGAAACGTATATTACTTGCGAGTACACTCCGTACGCAACAACCACCAGTTACCATCGCACAGATTCGTGCTGAAAAACAAGTAAATATATTTATAAAAGTCTTAATTGCGATATGTGTCCTCCGTAACTACATATATACGTATTTACGTATTTATTCCGTTCTTTGTACAGGCATTGGACAGTACAGTACTGCCTATTCTCAATAAGCCTAAAGCAGAACCACCAAAGGAAGAAAAGGATAAATCTGCTGATGAACAGAAAAGTAATCAAAATCAAAACGATAATAGTCATAGTCAATCCAATCACCAGCAACAGCAGCAAACGGAAGAGGAAAAAATGGACGTCGAGTAACAGTCATCACAACTTATGTGTTTTTAAATGATGTTAAATCCACCATTATTGACAAATATTTCATTTGAATGAACCATGTTTCAAAATTTATCGTATCTCGAAGCCTGATATACCGTGGCCAGATATTGCACATGTGATTGTTCTATCTCCTTCTTATTCTTTCCTTTTTCTCTACAACATCTTTGTTATAATCTTAACAGTTAACGATATGCATACTAGCATTGTAAGTGTATTGAAAACTGATTGAAATTGTTGCATAAAAAACATGTGTTGGAGATTTCCGAAAATATTTCATTCGAAAACGATATCTTACAATATTCGGGATATATAATATCGCGAGTATAATTATTCTCTGGATAGCGCTTGAAAAGCGAGATAATGAAGCTTATTTATATATAAGTATGCATTTTATTTTGTTTCTTAAGTTTTCAGTATGCTTAAATTCATAAATGAATTTTGATCTTTTGAAAAAAAAAGATGAATTCTTAATCCTTAAAGCTATTGCCAGGAAGAAGTAATTAGCGTGTTGTGACCTTTAACATATAGAACGAAATACTAAGTTAGATTTAATTGACTAAATTACATTGCGGATTATCTAATTGTTGCTAATAATCTTATGTATCTAATAATACAATTATTCATTCCAACATTCTCTCACTGAGCGGCAGCTAATACTCTGGCAGTTTTTTTTGTTGCATTTATGATACTTAAATAAATTAATGTTTCATTAGCGTTTTGCGCTAAGTTCTGCGCTCTGTTCCTACAGTGAGCATGGATAAATATATTACAATATAATAATATTCACATTATTATGTGAATTCATTGCAATTTTTTTAGTTCCAGTTCAAAATCGAGTTGTCATTTTTAGTGCAAATCACTTTATAAAGGAGTAATATTTCAGCATAGATATATTACTGTACATAACTTATAGGCATTCACGCAAGGAAGAAGAGGCAAGGATATAGTATATTTCTTTATCACCGTATTTATATTACTATGCTATATTTTAGCACATACAAAATTTATTATAGTGAGGACTTAGTTTATCCTAAAACATGAAACATAGACAATTCGCATTTCACTCTCGCGCCTAGCTTTGTTCCCATGTCGCTTTTAGCAATTAAGAGTCGCAATCTAATTATGTATAAAATATAATTAGCATTAGCAAAATGTAAAAATGTGGAAGTGTTGAAAGAGAAAGAGAGAGAGAGAGAGGGAAAGAGAGAGAGAGGATATTTTATTTTCTTTCAATGATAAACGTTTCTACCAGATAGATATTTTCTTTTTTCTTCTTACATTTTATATACATTAATTATTACTGTTTTTGTGCTACTTTTGCTCTTTAATAAGTTTATAATATATAGATTGCGATTATTTAAAGAAAAAATAGTATAGGAAATTATACGAGGAAATCAGAATCAGCTATATGATTCAGAAATCTATTAAATTACAGCACTGAATGTTCGATTCTTTCAAAATACAAATATCGATTGTCATGTTTTCATACAATACACGTAAGATTTTTATGTTAAAATATGTTCTGAAGTTTATTCATTTTTACGTTTCGAATAAAAAAGCTCATAAATATATATGTAAATTTGGTAATAGGACATGAATTTAAAAGCGATTTTATTTAATAATTTTGTTTAATATTTAATTATTTTTAAATTTAATTTAATTACATTACATGTTTTCCTTTTCATTCCTCATATTGTATTATTGTTTTTAGGATTCAAATCAGTCACCTAGTTTTTAAAAAAATAATGAATTCTTTTATGTGTATAATGAATAAATATTTCAATTGTTTTTTTGTAAATCGTTTAAATAAATAGTGAATAAAAATTTTCCCTCGTTATTTAAAACAGAAAATGGACATTTATTTTGCCCTTTAGGCAACAAATGACTTATATGGAAAATTGTTGAAATATTGTCAATCAAATGCATATTTTATAAAAAAGATAAAATTAGATACATAATAACAATCTGTTTTCTGAAAAAGAAACCATATTAGATATATTACAAGATTTTATTTCATTTTGATTTATATACGGAAATATGTAACATTCTGACAATTTCATGAAAATTGAAAAGTACATTTGAGATATATATTGCAATCATTACATATAATACATATATCATTTGGAAAAAGAATCTTTTAATATATATTAGATTGAAGTATTGTGTTCTGACTATGAATTATGTATAATTGCGTATAATTATAATATAGCTTCTTAATTCCAATTGCACCTGATAATTGTTTGTTAATCGACTAGTCATCAATGCAAGAGTGAGCACAAATATCAGTAATCATTATAGTGCAATTAGAATTTCTGTTTACAATATCTCAGATAACAGTGATTATCGTGTATGGTCACCAAGGTGTACTTAATATAATAAAAATTAATCTCTCTTAACTGTTGGCGTTTTTGACCGATCGTCAAAGAATGCTCTGTATATAAATAATCCTAGTGCAACATGCAATACTACAATTGCAACACAAGCCGCATATAAATCACTCGACATATGGCTGAGACTTAATAGACCTGAAAACAAATGCAAAAGCCTTATTCACGATAAATATAGGATTTTACTGAAAAAGATATGAGAAAATATTATTTTAGTAATTATATAAGCTACATAAATATTTGTAATCTATGTGTTTATTGTAACTATATTGTTGATTATATTAAATTTATTCGTACCATCAAAGAGAAAGATTTTGCTTATGAAAAACGATATCACAGGAAATGCGAGTATCACGATACTATGATACAGGACTGTCTTGAATGTTTGTAACTCTGTCGTTTCCTAAAATAAAAAGAAAAGAAAGTAACATGACAAGTTGTTGTTTATCAGCATACAACAAAAATAAATATACGCAAAAGTGCTATTAATTCATTGCTAATACGTATAAAGTTCTTAATATAATTAATATTAAACTTACATTCGTGGCTGACATGACTATAATTGTTTAAAAAAAAATTGCAAGATTAAGAAAGATTCTGTTGTGATAGATAACAAGCAATCATGTAATCAAATGTACAGAACTTAATTTTGTAACCTTGTTATGGTCTCTTATGCATCTACGATATAACGTTCTGTATTGCACTCGTATAAATTATCTTAGCGGCATTATCTAAACCCTTCAATATCTTATACTTAGATACAACATATCATTATCTTGCTGGAAAAACAAAATGGCGATCACTAGAGGTAAACATGTCTAACTTTCTCTCTCTCTCTCTCTCTCTCTCCCTCTCTCCCTCTCTATCTCTATCTATCTATCTATCTATCTATATATCTATCTTCCTCATCTTTTAATAGAAAATAATTGCAAAACAATTGCATTTTTTTGAATATAGTTATTCTTTCTTGTTTACAATATTCCTTCTAAAATCTAACTTTAACCCATACTAAAAGACTTCTGATCCACTATTGTACATTAGAATTGTACAGTTGTACATTAGAAATAATTTGTTAATTCGTTCAATTAATGTATAAATAATAATTTGCTTAAATTCTAATATTTGAAAATAGAAATTCTATTTAATTCAGTTTTGAATTATATTACTTCAAAATAAAATTCTACATTACAGACTACTACTACTACTTAAAAATACAAGTGCTATATGACAATTCTGATATAATATCGAGTAGTACTTCTACTTCATTTTCGATGAAATATAGTAGAGATTCATAGTGGAATTTTTGGAAACTAAAACTGAAACTTAGTCAAATCAAGACATGGGGCTATTAAATAATAACTTATTGATCAATAGATTGATTTTTCAGATTCGCATAACAGAGGCAATGAATATTATATTTAGATTAGACTCTCCCTATTTTTTATTATAAGCTTATATATTAATTCTCAAAACATTCGCTAGGAACCTCCACTGTCTTTAGCAGGAAAATTAAGTAGTAGTACAACTCAATATTAAGCCAGCCATAGTTTTTATTTTCAAGTATGGTATCCGATAACGTAAAATATAGAAAAATTTCATCCAAAGTAACATAACTTAAAGATGAATTAAGGACGTTTTCCATCGGCTACTAGAATTTAAATCAGAAAAATTCTTATTTATAAATTATAATTATTTAAATAATAAATTAAACGATTTTTTTGCTTTCAAATGGCAAAACTTAATAGATGTTCTCCACCAGATATCGGTGTTTTGTGTTCTTTATGTTAAATCAGCATTTCATGGTAATCAGCATTTCATGGTAATCCCTCCCAGTGTTTCATGCATGCGTATGAGTTCCGCTGCAACGACAGCTGATTCACCCGATTGTTTACCGGAAGAAAAATGAGAGACCGTTTGTAATAACGGTTTATAGTTTGCTACTGGAAAACGGGAAACAGCCAGCAATTCCTTTCAAAGATGGGATGCTGCTACAGTTTTTGTAAGGAAGATACTGGGCCACAGGTGAATAAATTGATTAGTAAAAGTCGTATTTTTCTCTCATTTCGATACCTGTCTTATCACTTAACGTGACGTATGAGGGAAGTATTTATCATAACAAGCTTTGGCGATTAAAAAATTGCGCATGATTGACGTGTGTAAACATTTTTGTTGCATAAGTAAGAGAACGAAAATAATGAATATATAAATAACATATAAATAAGTTACATAATTTTTTTAAATATTTATTTAAATATGCATTTTCTTTCTATATCTATCATAACACTGTTTGTTCGCAGAGTGGAGAGGCAAACGAAAGGACGCATTTGTTAGTTGATCCTGTCAGCAATAATACAAACATACCAAGAGTACATAGGTAAGCAGTATGTATTGAGTTTGTTTATTGATTATAAATATTTTGATTATCTAATACATAATTCGATATTGTCTTAGATAAATAAAAATTAAATTTTGATCTTTCTTAGCGATGATTATGTCAATCAATATGCGAGCTCTGTGCCTAAGAAAACAGACGAACAAAGTGCATTAAATCGAATTTTACACGAAACTGCAGCGTGAGTAAATATTATCTTTATATATTGACTTATATTGTAACATCTTTTTTTTATCTTCTTTTCTTTCATACTTATATTTTTATCTTTTTTTGACAAAAGTACTTCACTGTAAGTTATATCTTTAATATATTTTTATGTATTTTGATCTATTTTGTTTTTAATGTATTTTATATAATTGCAATGAGAGATTATTAATTGAAAATTCGAATGTGATGTTATAATTTTGTAAACCAATGCCTTTTTTTCTTGCAGTAATGTCATAGATGTGGGTGCACTAGACACGCATAATCTAGAACAGCATGAATACATGGACAGATCTCGCGCATATATGAAGAGAATAGAAGCGGCCAGGATCAAATTTCCTGATACCTCATCTTGCTTACTTAAAGATGTACCCGCTCCAGAAAAAATATTGGCAACTGATCCACTTGCTGCTGGAGATCAAGGACTGGTAAAAAAATTATTTTCTTTTGCCATTATACTTACTGTTATGATAAGCAAATTAAACATATCGAACTTGCAGATTACTGAAATGCTCAACAAGGCTGCAACAGCGTTGACAGATATAAAAGTTGAACACAAGGAAGATTTGGTGGTGCCCTTTCTGTCGTGATGGATAAATATCTCTCATCAATAATCTCATCTCATTCGATTGCGAATTCAACATCATACATCATCGAGAAATGTACGTGTATCCGAAGTATAGGTCGACCTAAGTTTGAATCACAATTTTAGCTTAGTTATTGAGACGAAGAATCGATTAACGATTGATGTGTAATATATTATAAAGGGAGTAAAAGAATTGCTATCGCTTTCTGCATACTAATAGCTTTAGAGTTATCGATTACACGTATATCTCTCCCCCTCTCTCTCTTTCTCATTTATTTTCGAGATTTAGAGTTAAGATGTGCACTGTGCGCATTAATATCTATGTGAAAATTTTATCAAAGATTTATTTGTTATTATAATAATTCTATTGATATAAACATATACAATATTCCACTAAAAATGAAGGAACACTATTTTATCATTGTTCAATAAATTAAACCAAATAAATAATTTTCTTGTCATTATCATGTAATAAATATATAGGAATTTATTATTTTTGTAGGTTGCATATAACGAAATGGCTAAAGAATTTGAAACAGCAATATAAATTGTATTATAAATTATATTTATGTAATTATTATTATATTATGATATAAATTATATAAATTATATTGAAATATTCAACTTTATTTAGATATGAAAATACTATATAATAAAATTTCATATCTTTTTTTTCTTATTTATTTTACAGAAAAAATTAATTTATATGATAAATATTAATTAATATTAATTTATATATTAAATAATTTATTTAAATAACGTAAATAAAATCGATATTTTTTGAAAATAGAAATTTGTTCCGTTTCGACATCTTGTTATTTGTTATTTTATTTATATTCAAAATAAACTATTTAATTATACATTTAATCATATTGAATTATACTGAATAATTATATTTTGACTTTCAAAAATTAGATTATATAGTCTGAATGATAATAATAATTTATAATCAGTTCGAACTTGAAAATACTCAAATTCTATGTTATTTTAATCATAAAAAAATTCGAAGTCTTAATTAATCGTGTAAAATGTATATGCTAAAATTATTTTATATAATTCTACGAACGATTAATCAAATTACAGCTACGATATATATCTATGCAATTTAATTGATGAAAGTAAATTCAGTGGACGCACACGAATTTTGAATTGCGCGCTCTAAGAGGCGGCGCTGGTTGGTCAGCCGTTTCATAGTATAGAGGGACATCGACCGGACTTGGTATTACGCTGCTATCGGACTGGCAGTTCTCATCGTTTAGTACACCAATACACAAGAGCCGAGGAGTCTCTATCGCCGACCATTGGTCCTCAATTCGTCGACCAATCATTGGGAAAGTGCCCACGAAAATATCCAATGTAAGTTCACAAATTATCAAACATCAGCCCGATACGTGGTACGGTCACGCGCCCGCGATCGTGATTAACCCTAATTTCGCAACCGTGTCTTGTATCATTGTGCGAGCAATCATCATCTCCGACGCCGGAAAAGCTTTCGCCACACGGCCATGTTTGCTGTAGCGATATCGCGGTTCTCGGACGGATGTCCGCGTCGTCTGATGGCGGTCGACTCGTTCGCGTCGTCGGATCATGGATTGAGCGGATGTGTTCTGCATGGTTCTGCAAAACCATGTAGCATCGATCGCGACAATGATCTTTTTTACACAAGTCTCGAGAAAGAAGTGTTTCATATCAAGAAACGTTACATTGACAATGCGTCCTTAAACATTTCTACCTTTCCATGGCACGAGGATGCATATCACGCTCAGGCCTTCTTTAGCTTAAGAGTGCAGCGTGTCTATTATGCCACGTGTGCGATAAACTATGCACAACAAAATGATTTCATGCGATTCGCAGACGCGGCATATTATACTCCCGCCCGCATCGGCGTCGGTTCTTAGATTATTCTGCAAATTCGCGCCGTTAACCTAACCTAACCTAATCTAACGTGTAGCATACACGTTCACAACCTATATGATCAATAGATGGAATCGAATTGTTTTATACACGCACGGTATGTTTTTTAATCAACTATCTTTTAATTCATTATTTTTGTTATAAAAATAATTATATGTATATAATTATATTTATTTTATAATTATATATCATAATTATATAATTATACATAATAAAATAAAAAGTTTGTTATACTATTTTGTTAACAGTTTATTATGGATCAACTTAGTGAGGGACAAGCAGTTGTAGTAGGTAGTACTGGTGGTACAGTACAAGTTGTACAGATGGGTCAAGGTGGCCAAACCATGATGCTTCCACAGGCTATACAAGTAGCATCACCTAATGGACAGATTCAGGTTGTTCCTGTATCTAGCCTGACTAGTACAGGCCAACAGATAGTCATACAACAGCCACAAACACCACAAATTATCCAAACTCCTGATGGACAGACGTACATATATCAGCCTGTACAATTAGAAGGTCAAGTTCAACCAGCACAACCAACAGGTAAATTGAGTTATCATTATAAATTTCTTGTGTTTACATAGGAAGAATTATCCTGTAAACTTTTGTTTTTATATCTTTGATTTGCTTTAAGTGATTAATCTCAATGGGAATCTCATGCAAATTGCTGGCACAACATCGCAAACTACTACTACTGCAGCTACTACGACTCCGGTACAACCACTAGGTAGTCCTACATCGACTGTATCGCAAGGAGGAAATGTTGTTATGGTAATTATCAATAGTTCTTCTTATTTATTTTTTTTTAGTTTTTTCCATTGCTCTTATAAAGTGATATTAATAGCACATATTGTCTGCATGATTGTATTTTGCTTAACATACAGACACACGGGCTTTTCTAAACTATAAAAATTTAAAGTTTTAGTATTATTATTATATAATAATAAATATTATATGATAAGAAATATTATATGATAATACTTTGTTGTTTTTGTTATAATAAGATGTTACCAAGCAATAGTGGACAAACACAGTTTCAAAGAGTAGCCCTGCCTAATGCAGAACTTCTTGAAGAAGAACCACTTTATGTTAATGCCAAACAATATAGACGGATATTAAAACGTCGACAAGCACGTGCTAAACTCGAAGCTGAAGGGAAAATACCTAAAGAAAGACCGGTATATATTTTCTTCTTTATTTCTAATATTTCTTTTTGTTTCTTTTAATAATCTTTCTTTATCTTTTTCTAAATAATAAATGTTGTATTTCTAAATATCTTGTATATCCAAATATATAAAGTTTTCTAAAATAAAAAAAATAAATAAATAAAAAAAATATATAAAAAAAGAACTCTGGATTGCACAAATAAAGATTACATGAGATCTTTTATTTTACAGAAATATTTGCACGAATCCCGACATCGACATGCAATGAACAGAATTCGCGGTGAAGGTGGTCGTTTTCATTCCGGTCAAGTCAAAAAGCGGAAGTAAGTGTCACCTTTGCATTTTCCTATAATCTAAGAAGTATCGTAAGAAGGAAGCAAAAAAATAAGAAACGGTGTCTCATTCTGGTAATTTTACGCATATAAGAGTGTAATGGTTCCAGTAGAGAAAATGCAAACTCCACGATTACCCAGCACATCACAACCTCAACCAGCACCGATACTGTTCGTACTGTAGCAATAGCAGCTGCAAATGTAGGTGTACAATATCATGACACAGACAATATGGCATCCACGATTGTACTTGAAGTAAGATAACGCTTTTCTTTTTTTCTCCAAGTAACAATCGCTTGTGATTCTCGCGGGAATCTCAAATTACATTTGCTGTTTTTGATTGTTTGTTGCAGAAACCAAATATTCCTCTGCAAGACATGATCTCTGATGACGACATTATTACAACAAACAATCATTTAATGTAAATAATATTATGTCGTAAGTGTGATAAGCACGCGCGAGAAGTTTGTGTCAGTGATAGTATTGGACATTTGCATTTTGTACATATTTTCATTCAAATGCACAATATATAATAAGAATATAATTTTTACGATCATGCAACTGTGACAGGTATCTCATGAAATTAGAACATGTATAAGATATTCTTCCTGAATATATTTTGTATTCTTTGACTGATTTAGATCTTTCGTTAGTCTTATTTGCAAATATGATTACAGATAAAAAAATAATTTTTAAGTTTTAAGAGAGAAACTTATAATTTTCCTTTAATTTTATTCTTCAATATGAGATTTTCCAATATAATTTAAAATATATATAATATTGCGAATTGTGAAAGTGCGATATATCGATATATTTGATATTTTTTCACTAAAGATTATACGATTTCAAATTGGTCAAAGAAACTATAATTAAAACATTTTTCTGGAATGATTGAGACACGTGTACATGCATAAATAGATATGTACAATTTCACAGTATTTCTATTTTTATAATAATATTTTACTGTAGCTGAAATAAGTAATTTAAACATTTTGTTTACTAAGATAACTGCATATTCAATATGCATACGTGAAACATTATTTTTAGATTATCTCTGATTATGATAAGTAAAAATTAAATCCAAACTTTATCGTCTCATAAATATGTGACATAAGGTGTTTACTTTATCACAGTTTAGAAAAATTTCATGTTCATTATTAATATTTTGCGATATAAGAGACTGAATTATAAATTGTATATATGTGCTGGGTATCCTTCCCTTCTTTTTTACTAGATTAGTCTAAGTCGTTAAATTGATTTTAATTATAATTTTAATTATAATTGAAATTGAGAATGAATTATATCATTTACTATATTATGAATATATTATTTAATTAAACACTATATCGCAAATTTATACGAGTATATTGTCAAAAAATAAAATATGTTTGTTATTTACAGATATTCACATATCTATATTACTACGATATATAATGTGTTTAATTCAGAATTTTGAAATATGTTTATTTCACAATATTTGATAGATATGTGATTTCTAAATATCTGTACATAATTGGTTACAAATTATGATCGTTTCGAAATAAAAGAAACTATTTCTTACATAACATTTTTTTATATAAACTTTGAATCAGTAATCTTCATAATTTCATTTTTTGTTTTCTTTTATTAACGAGTTTATTGCACGTATAGAATATCAAATATTATATTCATTAATGAATATTTTGTAAAACTGACTTAGACTGCATATATATATATATATATACATAATATACATACATATATATGTATATATATATATATATATATATATATATATATATATATATCTATATAAATGTACATATACAAGCAAAATAAGAGCAACAATATTTGTTGCAAATAAGAATATAAAGATGAGCAGCGATTGTACAGCTATAGTGTTAAGTTACTAAATAATTATAATAATGTGAAAATGAGTGAATTATTCTTCGCTTATATGCAAAGAATTATTGTGTACAAATATAAGTAAAATACAAATTCTGTTTTTTAATAATCGGCGATTTATTGTGATTTACTTTACATATAATTCTGGTAGCTATCACATTAACCCAAAGTTACATATGCATCTTGATTGCAGATTTATAATTTGAGAATAAAACATCTACGACGATTAAGTTTTATTTTAACAACAGCGAATAATTCGGATATTTCAGCATATGTCAACGCAATTCAATGACTTCAACGCAATTCAGCGTTCTATTTCGTATCTGAAGAGATGCGAAATTCGCATCCGAGACCCCGTAGCATCATTTTGGCGCCCGTGATTCCGATTTCGTCCATATATTCGGAATTTCCGGTTCTGTCAAAGAGAGTATTACTTCAGATGCGCATTGAAACATCATTTTTATTTCGAGTTTCATACAAAGATTACTCACGTTATTTGGAGAATTTCTCTTTCCTTAAAATTAGGATCCAAACTATTGGGCGGTATAATAATTTTTGGTTTTATCAAATGTTTCATTGGACTTATCCATGGATCTCGATAAGAGTCTTTTTGAATAGTTTCGAGTATCACCCAATCATGTGGTAATCTTACCTTCCTATCAAGATAATCTAAGCGCGATTCATCTGGAACTATAACAATATTGCTAGCAAAGTTGACCGAAAATTAGGCAGAAAAACTATCTGCCAACAATTCTTTATTCTGTAGTACAATGTCCAAGCTTTCGAAAGATGATATAAAATATAAATATATTGTTATACGATTCATGGACTCATATTACTATTTAACCATAACATTATATAATTATACAACAGATGACTCGATCAATTAACAAGTCCTTACTAAATTCTTTGAAATAATCTGCTTGATATATAGACTTCTTCAATTTATTCTTTTGGCGTTCTATCATTTTTTCGTCTGGCGCGATTTGCGGCAGGAAGTCTCTTAAATGGGGAAACCTGTTGCGTATCTGTATTTAAGATATATACGATATAATGTAATAATAATAATAATAATATATGAAGATATGTAATTAATAAAAAAGTATATATATAATTAATATGTTTACTTTCTTTAAATATTCCTCCGGATCCTCGCTTCGTTCCTTTTCAGGCAGTAATTGATTTTCTAATCGCGTATTCAAATATTCTTTGTACGGTCCGTTCAAGATATTCAAGGGTGGCGGATACTGTGGTAATGGCCTGTATTCGATTGGTCTCACCGCTTCTTTGCCGATGTAATCTTTGCTATAAATCGTTTCGAAGTCTCGCACATCCTCCTCCTCAACTTCCACGATCATCTTCGTCGGTTTAGCTCAAACAATTCACATTCAGGAAAATTTGGATAGTGTGCTTTTATCCCATAAAGCAATTTGTGAGTAATGACAGCACGTGAAAATATTTGCATAATATACGATCTTATTATATGTATTATACAGTTTTTATTTACAATCTTATTCTTATATTTTTTCTTTTTCTTGACAACGGGGATATGAGACGAGGAAAAAATGAAAAAACACGATCGAAGCTTTTTTCCGTTGCGCATTAAATTCCAAGATTCAAATCATTCACGATAAATTTCAAGTCGCTTGGTTTCTTGCTTTCGTGTCTTCGAAGTTAAAAGTTGTTCGCTATTTTACATCTCAGAATGCGAGGCATCGTTAAACCGGAAATACAAGCACCGTGGGATTTATTCGGAACTTACGACTTGAGAGTTGTTAAACTTAAAAAAATATATATATATACATATACAGACAGTATCTTTCGAAACAACATATACAAAACAAATATTTCGTAAAATTTGTAAAATAGCTACAGGAAACTTACCAAAAATCACATAAATTTCCTAAAAAAACGCGTCCTAAAATTAACTGTTACGTGTTATCAAAATTAAACATGATCTCCTTAGTTAAAAATTTTAATCGCGAAAGCAACGCGGGATTTTGCAAAATTTTACAAAAATATCTCCTTTGGAATCTCATCGATCTCGCTTACGAATTCATGGCATTCTATCCAGCCTCTAAATTTCATATAATGTAATATCAAATGGACATTAACGGATCCTAACGCAATCACGCCATTGCAAGTCTAATGTCTAATGTCAATGAGTCTAATGATTCGTAATCTGTATTTAATTGGTCTATATTCTCTGGCCGAAAAGCCAAGTCGAGGTCGTGGTTACAGGTATAATGCCTAAGCGTCTCGTAATGTAAGGACTGACAGCGTTGTCCGTAATGAAATCACCGAGGTCTCCGGTAACTCATTATATAGGTGATGTATAATACCGTTTGATGTATAGCACCCCCATGTACCATAAACGCCAATTAGGGCGCGACATCGAATTTCCTGGTTATGAGGGTGCGTCCGTCGCAGATGCGCCTTTCCTCGCGCTCGTTTTCTTAAGGCCGACGAGATGGATGGAACGAGGACGGGAAGAAGCGTTATCGAGAATTTGCAGGCTGACATATTTCATACACGGATCCTCCTCCTTTTCCCGCATCATCATTCGCCCGGATTCAATCAGATCGGATTGCTTTTTATGGCGCTCGATTGATCTCATCTGCGAACAGAAGGAGGAAAAATAAAGTATCTCGATGTCATCATTACAAAACGAGCAAAAATTGATTGACAAAATATCGCTCGTAATTATCTCTCCTTTATTGTACATCTTTAATAATTCTATTTTTTTAATCAGTATCGAACTTTTCTTTCCGGTTCTCTTATCTGATCTTTCTGCGATGTGTATCTAATAAATTACTTAATAAATTCGATGCAATAACAGAATTTTGGAGAAGACATCTGTATATCGTATTGAAAAATATTATCTTAAGATATTCTTTGAAGCTCGAAGCGAACTCAATCGGACTGCTTTTATGTAACGCGAATGCAAACCATAAACCCAACGGGACTTGCGAAATCGAACTACTTTTCCTTGCGAAACGTAACTTTGATCTAACAAATACGCTGGATTTATGTCGATATTGTAATACGATTGTGGTTTACGAAACGTGGAAAAGAGAGACCATGGTATATTACAGGTAAGTACAGTTTATCTGATAATCCAAATGATGAAAGGACATACTTCTGTGCTCTTGTAAGCATAACCACTGTCACGTGGAGGATCTTTCCTTCGCAAAATATCTATAACCAGCAATCTCCAACTTTCATCTCGCCGTTACCTTCGATTGCTCTCAGCCGCCCACGACGCGACCCTCATTCGTCATTGAAAGGCGAACGTCACCCTCCTCAGCCCTTCATAAATTCCGCGCCTCATCTTTTTACGCGCGAGAGACTTTGTTCCCGTTATTGACCGAATTTTTGTTAACGAGACTTAAGACAAAAATAGTATCCATTCGCGTCAGACGTCACGTCAGACATAATATACGATGTTTGTGTCTGAATTCGATATTTTCATGTGTCGCGCTTCAATAACTTCGCGTCTTGCGTTCAAATAAAATTTGCCGCAAATAAAATTAAATTCGGCTCGAGAAACGGGAAGTATCGCGAATAAGATACACAATATAAAACAAGGCATATCCTGACTCGTATTCTCGCATTTTTTCAACACTCGCAGCAAGTTAGAATCACACTATGATTGTTCTTAAATAAATGTCGGAAGTTCGTATTTGCCACAAAGACGTTGCGCAAATGCGATTGAAAGTATTGAGTAATGGATATTGTCGCGAAAGCGATCATTTCATTATATTTTTCACGTGTGGACAACTTGTGTAACTCCCGTGTGGCAAACTTTCTCAATATAATTCGACAATTTAGGCATCAAAGGTGAATATTCCATTAGCGAATCTCTAACCTCTCTAACTTGTCGCATATATTTAATGGAAAGTGCACCCCTTTCAATCGCGCCATTTTTCTACCCGGAAAATGGAACAGCGGTGTGAGATGAGAATTTTAGACGCTGAAGCTTGGCTTTTATAGGAGAGAATGTAAACTGATAAAAAAGTCTCCATCTGTGAAACTTTATATGCTTTTATTTATATTATTTAAATATGCAATTAAAGTGCGTAGAATATATTGAAAATATCGAGGCACACGTACATGAATGTAATTCGTAAGCCTAATCTAGTTTAGTTCTCCATATTCGAAGAACAATAAATTATATTTCTCTATTTTCAGTAATAATAATGTAGTATAGGAGAAAGGAATTATCGGTGGCGGCATATATCAAAGGCGTGTAATCAAAGAAGCCGACGCGCACGAGCGTGTGTTGCGTCCAGAATAAAGACAATCGCGGAAAAAACTGTTGACGCCCGGAAGCTCGCGAGACGACGTGATTCATCCAGATGATATGTAGCGATTAGCCGACAAATTCTGAAATGTAGCACCATTTTTGGGTATATAAAGGACGAGGGCAGCAAACACGAGTCAGAGTGTGAGACAGTATGCGAAAGACGGGACAGACTGTGCGAATGATGCAATATGTGATAGACAGTAGTCGAGTAGAGTCGCGAACAGCGAAATCTGTGGCGTCAGCTTAGTCTATCTTTGCGTTGTGTCTTTGTGTGGACAAATAGTCTTTTACTTATTGTTTCATCAACCTAAAGCATCGAAAACCCATCATACTTAATAATTCCATCAGGATAGAAATATAATAAATATATCCTGTTAAGATTTGTATGAATCATCTTTGGTTTTTAGAAAGTTTGCTATGTAAACAACTTATATTGAGGCTTATCTCGAGTATGAGTCATAAAGTGAAAGGACAAAACTACCACCGTTGCCAAAACAAAGAAAGTTCATTATCGTTTGCTTACAACGAACGATAAAGGATCAAGTGTCTTCAGTAAAAAGCCAGAGGCAACGGTCGCACTTTTGTTAGGGCAAGTATCGAAATATTGTAATTGTTAATTTGTTTGCCAATTAAAGAAGATTGTCGTATGTTCTACGACTCTCATTCTTACTGATTACACTCCCTAAAACCGGAAAAAAATAAATATCTAAACGGTGTTACGCGAAATTATCAAAGGCGCGTTCATATCCTACATATCCTACAGTAATAGTAAACATTTTGAATGTCTCGATACATTTCGACTTGAACATTTCGACTTTATTTACATTATTTACGTTCTTTGATAATATTACGATAATATTATGATCATTATCTACAGGATTATCCTCGAATTAATTTCCCCGCTCTCGCCGCGCATATATTGTATTTCATCAAGTCATTCCGCAAATCAACAAGAACGAGCGTATCTTCTAATGCAAATAACATTGTTTATTTTCGCTTCGGATCGTCATCTATTCGCATAAAGCACGGAATTCCGCTCTGTTCGCAATCGCGGACTTATCGCGCATTGCGACTTTCGAGTTCGCTGCAGCGATTCACGTTCGTTACAAGCTGCGGTCTGCTCTGTGTAATGAATAAACGAGAGATCGGCAGTCAAACAATGTGGATGCGACGATAGCAACTCTCACTGAACAGTCACTATCAACAAATCATTTGATTCGTTTCCGCATAAGGGTTGTTACGAAATTATAGCATTTTATAACGTGATAGTATATAGTAATATTGTAATATTATGTCCCGGCTGCCGCAACTCTTAATATTCAGGCTAAGAACGCGAAACTCGATCGCTATTTCGGCTGTTAACAAATCGTGTGATTCTATCCTGGGGTTAGTTCGCGATTACAGGTATTCCGTGACGGAAGTGCAGAATAAATTCCCCCGTTGTACTCACCAGAAGTCAACAGGTGCAGCTTACCGTGCAGATCGTCGTTAGGATGATTGATCAATTATCATCGTGCGAGATTTATTAAGGATCAAGAGAAAATACTCGAAGAAATTATGTTAACAAAACAAATATATTCTAATGCAAATATATTATAACTTATAACAAATATATCGTATAATCGTATAATGATAATATGAACTGATCTCGTGGACGAGAAGATGTAACGTTAAACACAAGAACTCGGAAAAGATACAAAGGTTAGAGTGAGAACTAGGAAGTGAGAGTACAAGTAAATGAATAAATATTAAGTGAATGTTGCGAATACTGAGCGACTGACAAAGGATGATTCTCTCTGTCTGGCAAATGCCGCAAATCCTGCATTCTCTTATATACTCCAACTCGTCGGGCATCGATTCTCAAAATGTTCTGTATCATATGACTCTTGTTAAGGGTCGCAAAATAGTGTGGATCTGTACCTTTGCTGAGTTGGTGTGATGAAGTAGAAATGGAAAATAGATTGTTTGAATTGAAGATATATAATATTACGTCGGACATAATTCTTTAATAACTTTCTATGCTAGTAATTTCTTAGACTAGCTATTTTTATTGACATAGCATAATATAATATTTCACTGGCTTCTAGAGATAGCGTATCCATAATTTTACTAGTGCGGAAAAATACGCCGACAGATATTTGAGCAATTGTAAGCCGTAAAAACGAATTCGACGTGAGTCTTCTGAACTTTCAGAAACAGGGAGTACAATATAGAATGTAATCCTACGGTAATCGAATCTCGAGAATAAAATGTTCGACCCTATAAATCGTCAGTGCAATAAACCACTAAATCTGTCTACTTTTCACCAGTTCTCTATCATGTTTCCGAACTTGTTCGCGCGTTCTGTCGCGCGGAATTTGCTTCATTCCATAACCGATATGTCTGACATTCAGGTTCTCGTTTGTAGAGATAGTCTCAGATAGCTCCAAAGGAATCTGAGAGAGAGAGAGAGAGAGAGAGAGAGAGAGAGAGAGAGAGAGAGAGAGAGAGAGAGAGAGAGAGARAGAGAGAGAGAGAGAGAGTTCGTACCAGTTGCTTCGCAACCAGTTGCTCCTTTCCGACAGCGCGGATATCCGCCGAAGGTATGAGCAAGCAGCCCAAAACGATCTGATCCTCCGCTATCCAAAGGGGTTGCGCTGCCGCGATGACGCGATCGTGAGGGCGCGCGCGGTGGGTGAATCTCGCGCCTGATCCGGAGAGATTCCAAGCTCTCTCTTTCTCTCTCTCTCTCTTGCTTCTATGTATCCTCGTGGGGGCGCATCGCCACGCCTCCCACGTCTATATAAGTACCACCAGTCGCGATGAAACCCTCACTCGCACCCCGAGTATCCGAGTGAACCGAGGGTGAGAATTGCAGAAACGTAGAGCGAGCTGGAGAGAGAAAAGCAGACCGGAACGAGAGAGAAAGAGAGAGAGAGAACTCTACGTGGAACTCTGTTGCTGAGGCTTTGCGGTACTCGACGTCTGTCACGCGGAATTTTCCGCCGGAAAATCTTTTCTCGTGAACGCGAGGCGAGCCGAGCGGACGCATTGTAGGCATGAGGTCCTGTTTGCTGTGGTTGTCTCTACTGCTGGTTGTCTTGGCTAACAGGAGCTTCGCCAGTCCCTACTTCGACGACGGTGGTGAGTTCTGGTCTGTTACTATCTTTTCTCTTGCTGTTTTCGATCCTGCAAATCGCTTCTGAGATACTCGTGGAAAAATTCGGATTCGGATGAAGCGCGTGAAAGAATGCCGCGAAAGCTTCTGACATCTTTATCACTGTTTCCGAATATTCGCGTTTTGTCACCACCAACGTTTGGTCGGCACATAATTGTTCAATTGTTCGGCGTTCTGGTAAAACAAGAATTTATATATTCGCGCGGGATGAATATCGATGATAACGTGTAAAAGGAGCTATATGTGATTATAGTGCACGTCCCTTCCTGCCGCAACTGATCCATGAATTCGATGCGCTTTTTACTCAAAAAAAGAAAAAAAGGAGAGAAGAAATACGATTCATAGATCTGTAGGTTTTCTGTAAAATGAGAAAAAAGCGATGTAACCGTGAAATATGAAAATATGTCCAATTCAATTTTCTGTTTGCCGATTTTTAATCAATTACTTGATGGAGTTTTTAAAGAGCTCCTTTTTAATTATCAATTTCATTGAATTGTTTGATTACAAAATTCTTATTCTCTTTTAATTATTGATAAATTTATTTATAAATATTCTTCTTTGTTATTGGAAATATTTAATCCAAGATTATTGGAAAACATCATGTCTTTGCTATATTTTTAAATGCGAAATATCCTTTTTTTTTAAACATATCGTTTAAATATATCGGTCAAATAGAAAGCGAATTAGTAATTTTTTACATCTTCTGGAAATAAGTAAGACTTCTTTTCTTAAAATATGTATTTTTTAATAAAATACTCACAGACTTGTTTATAAATGTGTAATGTGTATCTATAAATACATAATCTTTTAATATGAGTTTTGAAGTATAATAAAAACTTCATAGAAAAAGTTTCCTAATTATGAAAATGTTTGGAAGAAGTTTTACTGAAACAGATCTGTTCTATTAAACTTAAGATTGCTGTAAAATTTCACATTGAATGCAGTTTAATGGGATCGATTACGTTTGTTTCTTTTTTATAAATGAATCCCTTAGAATTAAAAGATAAAAATAAAAGGTAAAAGAGAATCATCACAAACGACAGCCTTTATCAAGAAGACGCAAAATTCTTTAAAGCTATGTAACACTGGAAATCCCTCAGTCGGTATTACGATTTATTTAATGTTATGGAATCAGAAACTTCATGAGAAGTAAACCTTGCAAATTGCAATATCGTGCTTCTCTTGCGATATTACGAAACTCATTTCAAATTGTACAATATCGAGGTACAAATTGTATAATATTATTCTTTTCCTTATATATCGCGGAAAGCTCGTGCGCTATATTTGAAAGTATTACAATTATTAGAGTGCAACTTGTGGCAGTTTACATGATCAATTCGAGAAACTATCTTTTACAATCGACGCACGCAGAAAACAGAGCTTGTTCGGGCTATTATAAGCTACATAACAATTTCAAAAGCGTGGAAAATAATATACGGAAGAGAATTATGAGAATAATAAAAATATTGCGAAAAAATTTAACGCCAGACCTGACGGGCTTTCATATCTTGACTCAACCAGACTTTGCGAACGATGCAAGTGATGCGGGTCTATATATGGTCGGACGTATATATGATCGAATTATAACTCGTCATATTTGATTAGTCTCCATTCGAAATTGCACTTGCTTCGGTACACGTAACAAAACATTAGCGAAATTATGATCCTTCGTCTTTTGGGATGTACGTGAACGATCTGTCAAGTTTCCTCTTGTCATTTCGTCTTGTATTTTGTAATGCTCGATATTTGAGTATTATCGTTGTAACTGAACCGCATAATTGAATAATTTATTTGTTTCTATATGAAAATTAGATCGTAGTTGTTTTAATAAATATTTGTCCTCGTTTGATTAATTTAATCGTGGATTCTTGATTCCGGGCAAAGATATCGCAATCAGCAAAGTGAATTATTGGAGACGGGACAGTAAGGAGAAATGATGACTCTCTAAAAATCGCCGATTAAATTGAAACCCTAATCAGTAATTCCGACGGGGTCGGAATCGGTCTCGATGATTACATTACGTCCATGTTTGATTGCTCTTTGGGCACTCTTCTTTTGAGAATGCCTTTTGAGAATAATTGCTCATCGACTTTTCGATATTTCGTAATCGGACTATCATTCCTTCGTTTTTTACTACGTCAGCTTTCTCTCTCTCTCTCTCTCTCTCTCTCTCTTTCTCTTTTGATATCATTATATTTATATATTTGCTAATATTCCTAATATTAAATAATCAATTTTATACCGAAATTGTGATATTTTTCTCGCGCGTGTATTTTTTCTATATTTTACATATTGAGATAAAGAATATGAAATAACAAATAATAATCGAGCTATTACAGCCAAACGCGAATTATATATTCCTCGTGGCGCAAACGACAAAAACACGATTGTTATGTTTTACGAACGACAAAATGAACGAGAAAAAGTAATTTTATCATTTATTAATTTTATATATGGCGTACTTTATTTTATCATACCATCTCAGCGATACACGGTTTCTGATGATAAACAGTGAGAGAAATACGAGAATTCTGTAATAGTAACGTAATTTTTTAAATAGGAGCGATAATAATATCAGATTTTTTTCTGTAGCTAGATTTCCGTAATCAGGATTCACAAGTTCAAATTTTAGAATTTCTGTAAATGATCCTTGTGCGTTAAACAAATTACAACGAGTATTAATTATTTCCTATTATTTGCGCAATTTATTTTCTCTTTAGTCGAAATACAAATCCTTTTATATAACAAATTAAAATCAAACAATAATTTCCAGAATTACATTATCAAATATATCAAATTGCAGATAACAGATGAGAATAGAATCAAGATCTTTCTTTCTCCTTCTTTCTCTCTCGTGTAATAATAATACCTGCTAAGAACGAGCAATGTGATTTCCTGATGCAGATATATAGAAATATCGAGATATCGACAGCATGCTCGGAGCATTCGTACAAAGATAGAGATAAGAAAAAGGATTCTTAGAGTAGAATCTTAATCCCAGAGATCATCAATAGGAATGTCGACGAGATAAAGTGGATAAAAGAAGATAACGGATTGTCGTTATTCCGAGTTTCGTTGTATTCCATGAGGAATACAACGAGATTTTGTTCTCATTAAGATTATCTCAACGAGTAACGAACGGATTTCTATCTTCGTGGAGAAGCCGCGTCGTCTAATAATACGATTTCAATTTAATCGTCCTACTCTCATTCCGCAAGCCGCAAATAAGGAAAGCAGAAGATATCCGAGAATTAAAAATATTCCTGCGGGAATTTATAGAATATTATCGATTATCAAGTAATTGAATGTTATGTTGCAGAAGTTAATTGAAGATTCTATGTGACACAAATGTGAGCTCGAGAAGAAAAAGGAATGGGATAAAAAAAAATACACATCAAATAAATTTATTTTACACAGCAGAATACAGCAGAATAGTCCTTTGTAGAAAATAACTCTATATGTTTATTTCTGTCATCGTAGAAATTTTTTTTATTGATTTCCATCGCTCTTCCATCACAAGAAGAATTCGCGATAAATGAGCATCTGATATGGTATTGCACTAATTTAATTCGAGGAACGATAACGGAATCATAAATTGTTCTGAAAGAAAAAGTATTTATATTTCATTTTATTTGCTCCGACATAATGCGCGCTCTTTCATCTCACAAAGAATCGTCCCGCGTAAGTTCCACAAACGTAATGAGATTTGCGGTAATGACTTTAATGGGCCGTGAACATAAGTCTCTTCTACGCGAGACCGTATAGCAGCGAAAACAAAGTCACAGTATAACAAAAAAGAAATGATGAGAATGAATGAAGGTGCGACTCTCCTAATTCCTCAGTGTGCACCTTTCTCTCTCGTCATCAATTTTACTGAAAATTCTTGATGAATATACACGTGCGCGTTGAATCTCACAGAAAATGTACAGCACGAAAAATCGTATAAAAAGTATAAAAAATCGTACCTTTCCTTGATCAAGCAACTTTCAGCGGTTTCTTCTTCGTATAGAGTTTTTCAGATAATTTGTGTCTGATGGAATCCTTAAATCTCGGACTCGCTTTGCACAACTTCATATACTCCATCGTCTCGATTTACAGGATTCGCCCGTACAGATTTTATCTCAACTTACACTCCCAAATATTGACATTCTCAACAGAACAGCGAGATGCGTGTAAACTTATTTCTGCCGAGAGAATCAAGTCCAACAACCGCGTATCGAATCAAACAGAAACGTTTAGCTATGTCTAGCTCTAGCTCTATGTAATATCTTTCTTATTGGCACGTCTCTTGCGGCAGAATATTTCTGTTTTTACGCACTTTTTCCCCATCTCTTCGATAAGGAGCCTTTAAGCCTCCGAATTGCGAACATATGCAAGTTCGCGTATGATTAACGTTACGCGGGTCTTACTTTCCGATGAGAAATCGCGTGCAGTTCTCTTGCGCTCGAGATAGGAGAAATTTCTTCTTTTTTTTCCTATTTAACCGTTGTTCATCTCCGCTAATGACGTAGTTAATTAACGGTGGCCTGATCTTTATTCTCGATCTCTGAAAACGCCGATGATATGCAGAAGAGGATCAGAAATAACAGACCGTCTTTCCCTTCTCAGTTCTCTTAATAGGATATACGCTTAAACGTAAATGTCACGCTAACTTTAGAATTCCCTCGTTCTCTGTCTGCACTTTAAGGCGGCGATCCAGAAAAAGAGCGTAACGTTTTTCCGAATTGAGATAATTAATCGGATCCGCGAACTAATTTATTAGATCCTATTAAAACGGAGCGTCCGTTTTATTCTTTTGCAGAGGACGTGGGCGAGCTTCAAGGTGGCGACTCCTCGGATTATACAGACAATGCTCTGGAGAATCTGATGCGAGCAGCACAAAAGTGAGTGGATTATATTACTCGTCAATCTCGATTTCATTTCCCGACGAGACCCTTCCCAATCAGACTTTCTCCTCTAAAATATGTTTTTTCTCATTTCCTATTTCCCAATAATTTTCTCCTCTGACCTCGCGTAAAACGCAACTTCGCGAGTTGCAGGATGATGCAGATTTCTAGAAAACAGATATCAGAATGAAGTGTTTCCTCCGTAAAACGTGTCTTGCGAAATAATTTCTTATCAACAAAAAGGAGCTCTGCAATAGAAAGAATGAGAGAGAGAGAGAGAGAGAGAGAGAGAGAGAGAGAGAGAGAGAGAGAGAGAGAAAGGGAGAGAGAATCTTTATTATACATATATCTACATATAAAAAAATAAAAGTACATATGTAATATATATGTTGTATATATGTATGCAATACATATATGCGCGTACGTGTTCGTTGCAACTCTTCCTGCGTTTTATATTTTCAACAAAACTTAAAAATATCCAAAAAAGCACCATTCCTCCACAAGAGTGATGCTCCCCGGAAAAACTTTTATATTCACGCGATCCTCGGGGAAATTCTTCCCCGTTGTGCTTCACGGCGCTGCATCACGGCGCACGCCAACCGAATCGAGGACGCGTTGCACAATTTTTTTCTTCGCCCAGCATCGATCTCCCCCTGTTCCTCCTCCTCATTCCCCGTCCTCCCCGCCTCCCCGCCTCTCCTTCCCGTCTCGATGTTTCGATGTTTCACGAACAGGCATTCTCTCGATTCCCCTAATCTCGAGTAGACGTACCTCGTTGATATACCTGTTTAGGCGAGCCTGCATAAGGCGCGGCGGCAACTGCGACCACCGGCCGAAGGACTGCTGCTACAGCTCCAGCTGCCGATGCAACCTCTGGGGCTCCAATTGCCAGTGCCAACGGATGGGCCTCTTCCAGAAATGGGGCTAAAGAACTCTTCGTCCTCCTGCTCTTTCCCCGCTCCATCGTCGTCCCTGCGATCATATCTTGTTTCTTTATCTTCTTTCTTTCTGTCTTTTTTTTTTATGTCTCTATGTCTATTCTATCTTCTCTCTCTCTGGGAAGACTATCCCGACAAGGATTATAGCTCCTCCTTCCTCCTCATATGATTTGATCCATCCGATGGACTATCGGATCTCTGAGAAAATGTCTCATTGATGATTGGCTTGCCAATCCGCGATTAAAGAAACGAAGGCCTCGACGATATACGCTTTGATGATCTTCCGTTTGCGCGGTTTTCGCGTCCCTTTGTTCCGAGAGAGACACGCTAGAGATTCCTTGATGGACTGAGCTCACGTGACGGCATCACGCGGGATGTCGACGACAGGAAGCGGCAATTCGCTGAAAACGGAAAGGGCCCCTCGCACATTTCTCCATGGCGTTCCCACTTTCAAGCTCTCGACGGGGTCTTCCACAACTACCTCTCTCGCGATGTTCGACGTCCGGGATCAGCTGCACCGATTAGCTTGAATTTTACTCAACATTCCCACGTATCTCTCTTTCTCTCTCACTCTCTTTCTCTCCTTTTCTCTTAGTCTATTTAAATTTACAGTTCTGATTACAGAAATAATGCGGAAATAATGCGAGATGTATAATTTACTACGCACTAAACAACTTCAGTGCTGCCGGATACAAATTGGATACAATTGTATCCTTATTGGATACAAATCGGCGATTTTTCTGGATATTGTACGAAGTGCAACATTCGTTCTATCCAGCATTATAATTTAAACTCTTCTATTACATCTTTACGTTTTTCGCTCGATTCGTTTCGTCCGATGCTTTCTACCCGATGTATACCACATTGGATTTTACAATGTTCCATCTTCGTCAGCAAAAGTCATCGTCGAACCGGAACCGGAAGTGGTAATTGCACACTCAAAGGACTTCCATTCGCACTGATCGACTGTCAGCTGCATCTGGAGCAGTCCGATCTTCCGAATGAGACGTGCGAAGAGGAATGGAAATAGCCGTTACTTCAGATTCCGTTGCTTTGCGCCGCTCTTAACGAAATGAGTTTTCAACGATAGCGGACAAGAATACGAGAAACGAATTTCTTCGTTTAATTTTTCAAACGCTACGTGAAACGTACATGAGCGCAATAAAGATTAATGCTTTCATTTCGTCGGGACCTTCTCATCGATCTTGTCGATCGTTCCCTGAATCTACGGAAATGTAAAAAATATTTTTTGTGACGACGCAAATGTAGTATTAGAGAAGATTATAATATGTTTTAGCGCGCTTATATTGACGCGAGATTTTGCTTGCGATCGATTGCGGTCTTCGCGCGTTACATATCTTCCGTCGACGACCCTGCTCTCCCAAGCATTAAAAGCTGATATCTATAGAGAGTTTACGGCTTGGCTCGCGAACAATAATCCAAAGAACACGAAGCGAAAAATTTTTCGACGAGTCAAGCTTAATTTTCGTGTCTTGTGACTCCGCGATCCTTCTGGACGGGACGAGAAATTGGAAGGTCAGCAGGGCGAAGGTCAAATGCGCGATAGGTTACAGGAATCACTGTCCTCTGATTGGAGATATTTATCCGGCCACTTTCGCCAATCAGATCGTCAGTGTTCCACTAACGAGGTGTCGTTCCATCCAGAATAATCGCGAAGATCGATCGATCGAAGGATGATTAAAATCGAGAGAGAGGTTCTTCTTCCGATGAAGCTACGAACACGACGAACAAGAAGAGGGCGTGAAATCATTGTATAAGGTCGCCAGTAAAAATCGATTAACTAATTAATATGTATATGTGTCAAAACAATGGCGGCGATTCATCTAAGAGCGTATCTTGACGGTGATATCTGGATATCTAGATATTAACAGACGGCCCACAAATTTACATTTCTCTGTATCGCCTCTTAAACTTACTTAAACGTACTACTACCTACATGTATTTATGCATACGAATTATAAAACAAGAAATAAATATTACAATAATATAGATGTTATCGAATTGTATCGCATTGTATCTGAAGGTGGATGTACACGTACCGATATATGCGTATATATACACGTATATATGCATATATGCACACATATATATATATGTATATGTATATATATCATGGAGATATAAATATATATTATATATGTACACATGAATCTTTTGGTCTTTTTTGTCGCACAATCTAGCCTTCTCAACAATTCACTTTACGGATCTTCCGTATGCGAGTGTTTCCGTGCGCGAATCTGCGTGTGTATGCAACTTCATCATCTCGCTTTCGAGCCGGTAAGTACGTGAATTGATGTGACCATATGTTTTAATTACAACCGCAAGACAATTACAATGAAACGATAAAAGCTGCACTTTGCGTCCGCTGCTAGTCTTCAAAGACTAATCTCATTGCTTAAATGTCTCCCCGATCGTTGAACGTGTCAGATGCGAGAATGGAAATCCACGTAAAAATACAGATTAAGGACAGGTGGTTTTTTTCTTTTCTTGCACCTGTTAAGCCAACCGAGAACCTTCGAAGTCACGATGACCTCTCTTCCTTGTCAGGCCGACGAGGCGACGTCATGCTAGACCTGCAGGGTCAAGTAACTGGATCGTGACATACGATTTAACTCGCAACGCAATTTTCTTACGGCGAGAGATTACCCGACACGATTACACGGCCATTTACTTCCCGCTGTGGTTTGCACTTAGCAAATGATAAATTCTTACATGAAATCCTTCGCGATTAATTACAAAGCCGATTATCCGCTCAGGATAGAGATGCATCGCATGATTTCCCCATGATTTCTATTTTCTGCAACAAGAAACGAGTCTCTCAAAAAGAAACGCGTCTATCAGGGATACGGGCAAGCGATTCTTTCTGACGAGATCTCGAAGAGACGTCAGATTTCTTTCACATGTTTTTGATCGCGATACTAATTAGAGGTCTGACAATTCAGAATCCGCGCGGAATTAAACGAGGCATAAGGTTTCCACTATTAACGCGCGTGTGTTCACGAGGTATATCGCGTTCGTGGAAAGTCTCATCAATGGCTTATAAATCCGGAAACTCTTGATAGCATTGCGACGAAATGGAATTAACTTTTTGTCGTGGCCTCTGGCGTTCATAGTTCCGAGAACATGCACGACGCCTAAGGCTGTGTGCGTACAATTCGTGAGTGTACAATTGTGAGTGTACAATGGAGACCTCCTACCTCGTTCAGCGCCAACAAAAATGTAAATTAACGCTTGTGTAAATATAATAACTTCATTCTTTTCAATAGAGATATCGATATCGCTATAACGGTGGGAAATCCCAACCATTTTATTGTTACAGAATCACATTTTGCATTATGAACGTTACGTTTCTGCCGATTGTGTCTCGCTTTATTAGCGAGAATAAATCGTGTCTCGCTGAAGTAATCTTAACGTGTGGGAATAATGTTTGTAATCATCATAATAATAATATAATTACACGAAATCGAAGCACTCTCGTGCCGTTGAGTAATTCATTTCATTGGCTGGAACATATCGGAATTTCTTTTATTATTCGTGTCTCGCGCTTCGAATTTCACTCATAATGCTTCCACATACAGCAACATCCTGACCGATCAATAAAAGTGGCTCGCGGACGACAATCAATCGTAGCTCCTGCTGATCGAGATACACGTCTCTAAGATCGCAGCTGATTTCTGTCTCGATCTCGTGCAGCAGAGAAAGGGAGAGGAGGAGAAAGAGAGAGAAGGGTTAAACGAGTTAACCCCGCGAAACCTCGATGACCCACGGTCCTCGGTTCGAGTCGACTCTGTGCCGTAAATAATCTCCTCGTGCTAATGCACCGGGTGTCCCGGATCTAAAGAATTTTGTCGCTCGTAGCTCTTTTGATTCATCTCCCCGATTTTCTTTCCGGCAATGCCGACATGCGCACCGAGATTCTCCGATAACACATCATTCGAGGCCATTAAAGGAAAATGAGATTGATTTGGCAAGACGCGCGACTTCCATTCCTCCGTAAGCTGTTGCTCTAAGATATGCCTGAGGTGCCGATTTACGATATCTATACAATAATCGATTTCGGAGAAAATCTCTCGTATGCCTGTCGAAATTTAATGGCCACTTGATTTAGGCGATTGTGCACGAATGAATAAATTTTTGGTCGTAATCATGAATGCAGTTGTCGTCCAACAAAAGATTCGCTCCGGAAGAACGCCTCCGTTAAGAAAGTTTACATTTAATGAAATTTCATTATATTCAAATCTCTGAGCACGTAACGTATAATTTCATGCATATCTTGTATCATGCTGCCACAAAGCCGTAAGCAACATGCAAGAAAAGGAGAATGGGGAAGGCGGGGGGGATTGACTTGGAAATTCGCAATTATACCAAGGCGTCAGAATCGCATAGATGCTGTAAATTTATATACCCTCGTGCTTTCCACAGTAATTTCCAACCGAAAGAAAATTTTGTATTCGCGCGCGTCTTCAGTTTATTAAGTTTACTGTTAGTACCGTCCGTTAATTTACGCGACATCAACATTAGCGCAGTGGTTACGAAAATATATATTTAACACGATGGGATAATCCGCCGGTCGTCTCTAAATTATAAATAATTTCAGCAATGAACGGTAATGAGCCGTATGTGTGTCAGTGATGCAATGACAGCGCCGATGAATTCTTATACCTAACGCGCTAGGCTTTTCATCACGCACGTTCGCCATGTTCTATTAGGCTCACGTAGGTCAATTGTCTTTCCAGGACGTGGCGCATGTCACACTTTGTAAGGTATAGCAAACAAAGTTCTCTTTGCACATTTCAACGCTTGAGGAATTCACGCGGAACAGAAAGCTGTACCGCAATATGGTATCCATGTTGAAATATGCGTATGTACATGTGTCCATATGATATATGTGGAAAAATTTGCGTCCTCATTTGCATTTTCTATGTTCTTCTTCTTCGTTTTATTCTTCTTACAGGACCGTGTCTTGTATTTTACCCAATACCTGTTTTTCTGTGATGTCCAACTTTCGCAGGTTTTGCAGGTCGCCCAGGTAGTCTGAAGATATTTGATTTTCCATTTTTAGCGATTTTTGCTAGCCAGTTATCTATCTTGTTTACATGATCTCTTCATGGTCCTGATTCTGGCCCATCTTATGTCATCTTGAATCTCGCGGATGTTGTGGATGTCTTTGTTGCGAATTCCATCCGGAATATTGCCAACGATGCATCTTAAAGTCCTTATTGTTCTTAGTAAACGTTTGGTGATTTTTGCTAGCCGGTTTGCATTCGTTCTGTCTCCATGTTCATCTCCTGACTTTGGCCTGACCATCTTGAATTTCGCGGATTGTCTTCAGTGTGAATTCTATGCCGCAGAGTGTGGCCACATTGCATTGATATATTTTAAAATCCTCATTTCTGTTATTCTGAGAAGGCGTTTGGTGATGTTTCCGCTCTTGTTTCAATGACGTAAGTCGTTACAGATTTTACGCAGGTTCCTACATATCCTTATCTTGCTCTTTAAGCTAATATACTTGTTTCTCCATACTATACCGCGCAATCAATTTTCTACAGTTGATTAGAAAACAACATTTTCCTTGCTCGTTCTTTCGAGATTACCGCACGATGATGCAACGCGCGTATTATTTTTGCTCGCGATATCTTTATCGATTGCACTATGTTCTTCAGGTTGTTCCTTTCATGTCAACCCTTGATGTATGATCGCGCGCCTCTTTGTCCTATCTAAAATCTAACCGCTATATATAACTTGGGATGAGCCTTCGCAGCGGCTTCGGCATTGACAAGATATTGATGATCGTCGCGCCGCGAGAACGAGCATGTTCTGACATCCTAAGAATCTCGAAAATATTTGATCTCACGCTCCTCGCTCGGATGCGTCATGAGCCAACATCTTGACTGAGATTTTCAATCGATCGACCGCGAAGATTCGCTCGGAGATTCGCGCGCTGAGAAAATCCATTCGGGATAAATGCCTCGGGCTGAAGAAAGGTCGAGCATGCCCGGATTACGAAATACCGAGTGCCGAGTGAAAGGAGACGAGGCCAGAGCGGACTACGAAAGCACGTAATCACTATCGGGAGTTCGACGACACGATCGCAGAAGGAACCATAATCCGTGGGTCACGTTTTGCACGAGATGGTTCAACGAACCACTGGATCTCTCGCAGAGGGGCGGCTGTACTTTCCGAATATCTTTATGCCCGAGACAGAGGGGGGGGGGGAGGGAAGCATGGACTAGCATATATGCACACGTACGAGCACACAGGTCGAGTGATAAGGAGGGATGAGGACACTAGAGGCTTATCCTGCGATGATTGATTGCGGTGTCTTCGGTCCTTCACACGCGCTCCGTATCGGCCTGGTTCTTTACACAGGCACACGTAGCCGTTACGGTTTTAATGGTTCCGATTAATTGGCTGATAGATACACTAATTAAACTGAGTGCAAGCATATTAATTTATTTGAACTGGCGTGCCCACCGAGAGAAACATGTTTACTTCGGATCGAGTGTACCGTTCCGCATTTTGTATGGTGAACACCGTATACTTTTCACGGCGCATATATACGGCAAGCAACTCATTATTATGGTAGCACTGGAACGTTTGTTCGGTTCTGTTTGCTCGGGGCCCTGTTTACCCAGTCTGCTAATACGCTCCTCGGAGCGTATTACGTGGTCACCAGTTGTCTCGGTACGTCGTTGCGTAAGTGGAATTACTATGCGAGCATGTGGTTCGTAACCTTGAGAACAGGCCACAGACGGGCACGTCTCTCTCTCTCTCTCTCTCTCTCTCTCTCTCTCTCTCTCTCTGCCTACTCTCTGCCTTGACGTCATTCAAGATCGTGCAAGACGTGGGAGAGACGAGAGCAGGATGACAGTAGACGTCGATCGCGATGGCAGGATAAGTCGTTTATTTGAACGTCGAGCGATAACGAGGCGGCTGTTTTCCCCAAAATACATCAGCGCCACGCCTCCCCGAGTCAAAAAGCGATATCCGATTTTTTCGTGGATGGTATTCAGGGAATTACATGATTAAAAATACCATTAACGCGATGACCACCAGCCACGGGCTAATCTTCATTACGAAGAACAATTACCGGACTGGGAATAGTCGATCGGAAATTAGATAAGTTAATCTCCATCAGCTCGGTATCACCTCAAGTAGTAATCGCGGCTAATTATTGCTTAAAATTAATCATACTTAATCTGTGAGCCCGATAGTCATCGCAATCCACGATAATTTAGGATTTAACATGATAACGCGCAACGAGTGCGTATTGGCACGTGCGTATTGGATTTTCCCGTCTCGGAATTGCTTGCCATCGGATTTCGAGTATCGGGGGATACGTCAGTACAGACGCACCGATAAAACACACTTGGCAGACTCGAATGGATGGTGGACGCGAGTTATCTACTTCCGGAAGTGTATCGCAAAGGAGTATATCCTGTTAGGAGGAACGTTGCGTTCATACTAGTTGGAGGACGCTTCGCGACAAGGATCAACAAAACTGCACGAGATAAAATTTCGCATCGTGAGTCGATCCGACTGAACGGTCTGCATCATAACGGGACACAACGATTTTTTGATAACAACGTTCGCGAGGTGTTCACGAGAACACTTCATTTTCACTGATTTTCAGCGTACCGTTAATCCCATTCTAAACGCGCACGCTTCGCCTTTGATATTTGCCTTTCGCCATGGATATTATTAATGTCAATTTTTCGCCATCACGCAGAGCGTAAAAAACGCCGGCGCCATTCGCGTGGCGATACGTGAGACCTGTCGCAAATGAAATTCGTTCGATGCTCGATGTTTGAGTTGCATTTGTGATTTTATGGGCGGGCAGTTTTCAGTACACGTTATAAACGCGAAACAGCCGGCCGTGCGAAGCGGAACAGGTTTCTCCCATTATTGCGAATTCGACGCGAGCGTAATATAGCGAGAGAGAGAGAGAGAGAGAGAGAGAGAGAGAGAGAGAGAGAGAGAGAGAGACGAGGGAAGGGAGGGAGAGGGAGAGAGAGAGAAAAAGAGAAGGGAATTTTTACGCCAATGAAGCGATTACGGAAAGGTCGCGTAGTACTCGCGTCCTTCGAGCGATTCAATGTACGATTTCGCGTGGAGACGGATATCGAACGCGCGTTTAATCGCGCGTAACCGCGCTTACGTTTCCATTGGTTCGCGAAGATCCGCGCGGAATGATCGCAATTAGCTTACTCGCTCGCTCGAATCAAAAGCGACCCGATTTTACTTGGTGACATTGGCGATATTTCAGACGATCCTACGATTCTCGTCCGTCCCTCCCCTCCCGTCTTTTGCACTTTCGCTCGAGCGCGCTACGTGGGCACTTATCGTGCGGCATAAAGCTTTACGTCTAGGGCGTAAGCAAGCAAGGGTTTTATTGTCGCGCGCGGAAGCCATAATTTCAGCGCGATACGGTATACCGGCACGGCTTCGGCTGACGATTTACGATAAATAGAACGGCGCGATTGTGTCAATTAAAAGGTGCGCGCGGTTGGATGCCGCGCGAGGTGGCCAGCTCGCAGAAGGGCCGGTAAGGAGCCGGTAACGCGCTTACGGGTTTATTCAATATGGCATCCCGGTGGATGCAGGTTGCACGCTTATTGATTCTTCCTCAGCGGCCGAGGAGGAGAAGCGACCACGTCGCCGGCTAATTGCGTGCCGGTGTGCGCACACGCATCGTCAATTTGAATTGCTCGCTCGCCGCGGCGGGGAAATTCTATCGGTCGCGCGGACGTGCAAACGCGGAGACTTGGAGATTATCTACAGTATCGAGCGGCAACGACTTCCTCGTTAATAAAGCCGCGAGGCACAATGGCGTCGATCATGGACTCGTCACGTTTAATGAGCCCCCTTTACACGCTGCCCGCTCGGTTTGATTATCCCAGCGATGCTTGCCTTACTGATGATTGCGTCACTGCACTTGCAATCGCCGCTGGTGTCGTGGTAAATATCGCCTAAGGTATTCGCGAGCGATATGAATCACGTTTGGGTTTCAACTGCTGTGTCGCGTTCAATTCCAATTGCGAAAAGTGACATCGATCTCTCGACCGCGATTTCAGGGTCACGAGAGTCGCGCGTCGAACTTGAGGTTGGAACAACGGCGAAGCCTTAGGAAGGCTCGCGGAGCTTTCTCATGAAGCAAGAGGAAACTCAAGAGCTGAATAGCACGCTGGAAACGGAAATCTTCGCAATTTAAGCAGGTTTACGCCACGTAAACGCTGCTCTTCTCTCATACGCATGCGCGTATTGTCCCGCAGGCTAATGCGCGATAGCGAGATTGCATCGCCGCGGATAACGCATGCCGCTGCGCGTGCAGCGCGCATAACGAATCTTGCCTTGGAAACTTGCGGGGAAATATGCAGTATTCCCCGTGCGGATATTTCCCCGTGCTTCGTAAAATGAGCGTTTCATGAGTTCCCGCAGAATTATACGAGCAACTTTCCGACGCGCATTTCGAGAGCTCATTCGGCGAAGAATCCCCCGCGCAAAACTGGAGAAATCTCGTACACTTCCGTCAACGACGCAGAATCTCTGAATCGAGATTCCGCGGTGTGTCGGCTGCATCGAGAGGAATTTTCTCTAACATTCCGATATTCACTCAAATCCATGCATTCCATTTTCGCTGATTTCACGGCCAGGAAGTGCTCGATGCCGGCTTATTACATACCGTAAAGCGTAATTGCGCACTTAACTATTTTAACGGCGCTCGCTTCCCGCGCCGCGACGCACCGCCGAACAAAGGCACTCGTTTCAGCCTTAATTAAACAAAACGCGACGCGGAAAAAATGTATGCGCCGCATGATATTAGCGCAATTGTAAAGCGCGACGGAGTGAACTCTCGAGAAATTACGTGACGCCACGTAATTACGCTATCCCCGAACGCATCGCTCGGCTGAACGGCCTGATTTTTGTCCTGGAAAATAAAAGCCAATCGAAATAACGTCCAAGCCCGGAGAAAGAATGAGATCTTCGAGGTCCCGATTTAATTTGCATAAAACAATTGGCCGCTGTCTCCAAATGCCTACGAAAAGACAGAACAGACTCGCGATATGTAAATTGTCAGTCGAGTCGATGAATAACATTAGAAAAGTCAGAAATTTGATGAGACTCGTCATCATTTTGATAAAATCTCAACGTCTGCTCTTAATGTTCTTAACGCTCTGAGCGTTTCATGCATGTTTTGTGATAAGTGTCCGATAAATGTTGCTCAATTAATTAATTCCGGAAATTTCTAGGGAATTTTCGTTAAACGGATTACGCCATAGCAATGGTAATTAAAAGTGGAACGTTTCAGTGAATATTCATAATTTTCATCAGAACAAACAAATAGCTAATATATATATATATATCTCAGTATTTAACGATACGTATTAATCAGCATTAATGACGTGTGAGAAATGTGAGAGGAAGATAGGGACAAATACGTGTTCTTGATAAGGAGCAAAATCCATTCTGCGGAGAATCCGCAGTCTCTCGAGATTCGTCTTTTCGCGCGAGGGGTGCATCGACGAACAATCAACGTGAGAGCTCGATGATTTGCGGGCACAATGGCCAATCGCGCTCCGTACGACACGTAAAAATGAAGCGGCCGAAAATAGTATGGCCAATCAGGTGTCATTATCTCCCCATTTCCATTTCGTATTGGCCTCACCCTCCTCGTTTAAGAGACGATTCTTACGCCCCGTCCAGTCATCTGTCATCATGAGATACGGGATACGAAGAAGCGCACAGCGTGATTCGGCGCGAGGGGAAGGGCTGTGCTCCACGGAGTCACTCACGGCGGGAGTGCAAGCGAGCGCGAGGAAAAGCGCGAACGAGTGCACGAGCGAACGAGTGAGTGAGTGAATGCGAGTATGAATGCATGCACGAGCGAGTCGCGAAGTCATGAGTGGAGAGTGTAGTGACAAGCGCGCTGAAGGAGAGAACGGAGAAGAACGAGGAGCGGAGAGGAAAAGAGGAAGAGAGAGAGATAGGAAGGGAACAGCAGGGTACGACGAGGAAAGAGAGAGAGAGAGAGAGAGAGAGAGAGAGAGAGAGAGAGAGAGAGAGTTCGAGGCGGCTCGGCCGCGTCGGTCGGCATCGGAGCTCAGTATGCCGCGCAGCGCGCAGGCTCGCGCACACGTATTGTCATTCCTCTCTGTCTCTTTTCATCTCGTTTCCACCCGCGCGGAGCCGCGGAGCGTCCTCTCTCTCCCTCTTTTCCATTCTCTCGGCACGCACGCTCCCCCGTGTCCCTCTCGCGATACGTACGTACACGTGTGAGTGCCTGCATGCGTGCGTGCGTGCACCGTGTCGGTACGCGCAGACACACTAGCACTCGTTTTCCTCTTTTCTCGCTCGCGGCTGAGCTTTTCCCGCGCGCTTTCCACGTTTCGCCGCCGAGTACTCGGGCGGTACTCGCCGCGAGGGCGAGCGTGCGCGCGCGCGCAAGAGCACCGCGCGCGCTCGTGCGCGCGCGCCTGTGTGCCGCGTGTGTACGTGTACGTGTACGTGTACGTGCGTGCGCGTGCGATTTGTGTCCAGTGCTCCTCTTTCTCCTTTTTATGCATGACTACTGTCACGCGGCGGCGTCAGGCGGACAGCGGACAGATACGCGCGGCGGAGGACACATCGCGAGCGGCCCGTCGCGCCGCGTCGCGCCGACCCGACTAACGGAGTCCCGCGAGTGCTACCTCGTGAGTGCTACCAGTACAAGGAGCGCGCGTCCGCGAAGAGCGCGCGTCGCGAGTCCTAGCCTCGCGAGCTGGATATTCGTGAATATCTCGCCTGGAAAGCCGCGAGTTCCGACATTTCGTACATAATAAGTGCATCGAGTGCGGTCGACGCTGACGTCGGCGCTGACATCGACGCGTCGTGCCATATACACGCGCGACCCACATACACGGTGACACGGTGACACGAGGGCGTCGACACAAGGACAGTGCGCGCACGCGGTCTTCGGCCGTTCCGTCGCGGAGACGAAGAGCGGGAAAATCGAATGCGAGGTTCGAGGTTCGAAGCCGGCGTTTTCTATCCGCGCAATTCCATGTGCAATTCCTCTCCTTTCCTCCCGTGAAGCGAACGGTGCGCGAAACGAGGAAACGAGCGTACGACCGAGAAGCGTTGCGAAACCTTCCGCTCACGGGCCTGAGGGACGTGGCACGAAATGAAGCGAGCATATCCGCGAGCGATCGATAACTATAGCGGCACTATAGTCGACTCGGTGAATAGCGAACAGCGGACTGACTGCTACCAGCCGATCCAACCTAACGGACGCGGCGTGACCTCCAGGAGCGGCGCGGGTAGGTAGTAAAGGTACGCTCTCCGAACCTAACCCGTTCGGCGGCGACGCGGACGATGTAGAGGAGAGAAAGTCGCACGGTGTTTCTCTGCACACCGGCAGAAAAGAAGCGACGAGCGGAACAAGAGAGAGAGAAAGAGAGAGGAGAAAAAGGGGAACACCGTCAACGCTCACGTCGAGGACGCGATGATGATCGCTCGCTGCTGTCGCGAGCGGAATGCGATTTTCCACGCTCGCGATTCGACAATAGAGCACTCATCGGTGACGGCGCGTCGATGATCGCCGAATCGATCGTCAGCGACGATCGATTGCACGCTAGCTGTCTCCTTCTCTTTTCTCCGAGCGGCTCGAGCGAGAGAGCAGAGTGCTCGGAGCGGAACGCCGACGAAGGGAATAAGAAGCGAGGGAGGGAGGGACAATCGGAAGAAGACGGAAAGGTGGAAGGACTGGAGGACGGACGAGAACGAAGAAGAAAGGGAGAAAGAGCGAGAGAGAAAGTGGATATCTTATTTTTAGCAGCGCCGCAAAAACCGGTTCCCCGAGCCCACCGAGTCCGCGAGCCCACCGAAGGGAAGGCGATAGCCTCCTCGCGAAAGGGCTTTCGAGGGAGAGAGACGCAAACACGTATGCAGATGATGATGCCCTGTGCGTGTCCGTTCCTGTTGCACTAGAGGAAGAGAGGAAGTAAGGAAGAGGGATAAAGAGAGATACATATTCATCGTGCGTTTTCAAGCGAAAATCCTCAGGGGCGCCTCAGGAGGATCCGCGCACAAAAATATTCGACGGAATAGACGAGACAGATGAAGAGCCAGCATTCGTCGAATATGCTTCGTATGCTATTTTATGCTCCCGGATTTACGCCGGCGTACGTGTCTCTCACATGAGAGAGGAAGAGAAAGAAAGTGAGAGAAAAACGAGACTGAGGGGGAGAGAGAGAGAGAGAGAGAGAGAGAGAAACGCAGAGAGAGACAGCAGAAAACAGTGACACGAAACGTGGAATTCGCTTAACTCGATACACGCGCGATTCTCTTCCACCCCGCCGCACCTTACTCGCCACCGGCCTCCGCCTCCCGCCTGTCGCCCTCCCCTCCCCTCCCCCTACTCCCCTCCCCCCCCGGTCGCAACTACCTTTGCCGCTCCTTCCCGGCTGCCGAGTACCACCGGCTATCGATTGCGTGCATGCGTGCGTATAGGCGACAACGCGGCCAACACGGGATTCGATTATCGACCGCGACACGAGAGCGGCCACGCACCTCGTGACATCGGGAATTGAAGAAGCGGCCTGACACCAGCTGGTACCGTGCCGAAGAGTCCGGTTTTCCGCTCAGGGATCAAGGACGACCGCGCGATAAGCAGGACGACGGAAGATACTGCTGATCGAGAACGTTCAGCGAGAACGTTCCCGTTCCGTCCGTGGCTCGGTCGGAGCGATTTTCGAGGAGAAGCTGGGCGAAAGGTCACCGATGGGGTGAAGCTTTGATTACGAACGGATCAGGGTCTACATGTATGCGCACACAGAAAAAGATACTAGTCCAAGCGATATTTTGATGAAGATTGAAAATCGATGGAACTGACTGTCGACACTGAAAGAGATCGCGGTATTCCTTTCCGCGCTGAGCGACAACGAACGTTACATGGGAGAATCGATAGTCGCGAATCGGTAGTATCGAAACGCGTCGATGCTTGAGCTGCTTAATTTCCGGTCGCATCGAACAGACTGTGCAAAATAAAAATCGCTCGTGATAAATCGCTAACCTATCTCGCTCGCCAAGAATCGATCACCGAATTATCGCTCAGCAATCTCCGCAAATCGGAATACCGGAACAACGATCGGCGATCGATCGGTATCTCTTCTTCAAGAGCGTTCCAGCGTAACCGTTCTTATCGGAGCTTGATCGTTACGATTGATCACGTCCATCACGATCTAAAGACGAGCACCGCGATTGAGATCCCGCGATCGGTCTCACGATCGATCTCGCGTTTCCGCAGGCCGATCCATCGTTCCGTAGAGATCGGCAAGATCGATCCCCACGTTCGTCGGCCGCGCAGGCTCGGCGTGAAAGCGAAAGCGGGAACGTTCGCGTAGATACGAATACGGCATGAAGAATGGCAACCGATTCCTCCAGCACTCGTCAGGGCGTGAGAGCAGTCGCCACGACGACTACCGATCCGCAGCGAAGCGAGAAGCGCGCCGTCGCGGCGCGGGGCGCCGCTGGCGCCTTGGCCCTCAGCGTCGTCGCTCTGGTCGTGCAATCCGCGGCCACCGCGACGCCCACTTGGGGATACTTCACCAATCCTGACGGTGAGTCACACAGCATACGTGATCGGTTTACTTAATTAAGGGCCGCATGCATGCATGCATGCATGCATGCGTGATTCATTGCGCGGATTCTTCTTGTGGAAGAAATCCCCGCTCGATCGATCGATCCTCGATCGATGATTCTCGTTTCGATCTTCGCTCTCAGTTTCCTGAAATCTCGCGAATATCAGCCTGATTCGCCGCCGCTCCTGGCGAAAGAAATATCGTTGTATTTTTGGAAAGTTTTGTTTTCGGAAAGAGTATGCCTTCTTCTTAATTGGAGTAGACTCCGCGCATTTCTTCCGTCATCAGCGAGGCCGATCTCGAGCGAGAGGAAAGTAATATATAGATAGATATTGCTTGAATCTTTCAAAGAAGCGAGGCACTTGTTTGATGAGTCACTTTATAGCTCTTTGCTTTGAAATCTATATTTCCGTCCGATACACGGAACTTACACGGAAAGCACATATCGCAACGACAGGTGCACAGATGCGTATAGATCAAACGTTCGTACGTTCTCCCCGCGGCCGCGAATGAAGTTGATCAACAAAGCAATAAAACTAAGCCAATCGAGCAAGTCAACTTTAATGCTCGCGTTTCGCGCATCTACGCACATGAGTATCCAACTGATGAACGTTACGGTATCTTCGTGGCTGAGAGGCGATGCGTCGCGTTACATAACGAGTAATAGGAAATGTCACGCGGCAAGGTTGAACGTTTCGTGCAGCACGGCGACAGCATCTCGCCGGATGATCGATAGTTGATCCGGGCCTCCCGGCGATGTATCGATCAACGATGCAGATCTTCACGCGGGTAACGGAATCGTCAAAGGATGTTCGATCGCGCCGGATTGAATTTATTTTCGCTCGTGACAAACGATCTCGCGGATATCGAATCTGGGATCATTCGATTCGATCATTCGGCTGATCGATAGATCGTATCGTGACACGGTAATGCTCCCGACATGTTACGCATCTATCACGCACATTCCCCCGTTAACTTTTCCCCCTCCTCCTTCCATCCGAAGTTCACGAACGTAATACATCAGACAGATAAAGCGCTTTCTCTCCCTCTCTCTCTCTCTCTCTTCAGAGATTAGACTCGAAAGCATCTACACTCGTTTGTTTCGCAGTTTCGAGTTGCTTGTGGGTATCGTAAAAATGCCTAAACATATCGGATCGATAATATCGAGTACGTGCGTGCGTGTTCGCTCTCACGTTACGTTATTATATGATAACGGTTATGCAAGAGATAAAATTACGCCAAGACTTGTCGCCCCTCGCGTAAGTACATCGAATCCTCCTCGAATACTCTTTCGCTGCTTTCGCGACAATCGAGAATGTAGACACATCGATCGGTCCACGCGACTAATCCCATGCCGTCTTCGAGAGCAGTTATGATTTATTCCTCTCCTCACATTCCACGAGAAAACGACCCCGTAACAGATCGAGAACGACGCGATAATCACGCCAAGTTACGTCGTTATTATCCGCGACGACGTCGTCGTCGGCGATTTCAATGGCTCCGCGGTCGCAAGTAGAGCGTGTTAAATACGCTCAAGCAGTCAGAAACGTTTCCTCCGTTCATTCATATCAGCCCGATGGAATCGAAACGACCGGTCAGTCACCAGGGGGGGTGCGAGTCTCCCTCTCACCTTCTCCCTTCACGTCCGTCATTCGCGCGATGATTGTACGAGCAGTAGTGACCCAATTCGAGCGCGCGGCTTCCCGTATATCAAGTCAATTAATTCCAGCGGCTCGTTTTTACGTTCGCGACTTTTCTCCGTCCCCACGTCTCTCCCTCTCTGTCCGTTTCTCCCCCCTCCCCCCTCTTTCTCTCTCTCTCTCTCTCTCTCTCTTTCTCGTCGACCTGTTTCCTTCCGAGTAATGTTTATAGCAGCGCAGCTCTATAAACCGCAGCGCAAGCAGCAATCGCAATGGTCTCTTGGCGTTAGCGCGGCAATTTCCAGCACGAAGATGCTCTCGAAATCCGTCCGTTCTTTGCGCAATCGCATGACAATGATGTTCCGGTCAACGGGGGCAATTTGTCGCTCACGCGATCTCTCGTATTTATTATCACCACGTACCCGCGCGCACCTCTCCATCCTCCGCGTTTGCGTCTCGTTTGCGCGTGATTGGTCTGATTATCCTTATCGCGGTTTAAAGTTTAAGCTGCCGGCTGTTTAGAACTAATTTCGCGCTCTCTTGCTAACGTAGCGCGAAAGCATCAAGAGAGCATTGATAGATTGTTTGCGAATGATTATGCATTTCAATTATTACATATTCCGATGGCCGCGACAAGAGATAGAATTAAAATATGGAGCTATATCCCTGGCTTATAAAGGACAAATTTTAAATACTTTGCATCGATTTAATTTATTGAACTCTGGGAGATCCAGAAGAATTCAAGGTATCTGATAAGCTTGTCGGCTTCTTAAAGTCTACTAAAAATTACATATCGTGCACAAAGATCCGAGAGGTCGTAATACGATCATCGAATTGTTCTCGATATATCGGTCCTTACTACTGTAAATCATCTCTCGCGAATCATTCGAGATTCCATCGAGAGAAGGAGAAGGAAGGCTTGTGGCACAAGTTCCTATACGATCAAATCCGCATCAAACGGTACCGCCGCTCTGCCCCTCGCACCTTACCATCGCGTCATTATCCATTATATCCCACGGCGGTACGAAGGAACCGGGATATTTCTCGGGAAACGACAACGATGTCGGTGCGTTGTGAATAGCGCGGCGCGGAAACCGATAACGCGACGGCTTCCTCGCGCTGAATGCAGTGGCAGGAATTACGCATTAATCATTCGTCATCCGCGATAGCGCGAGCTGACGCGAAACGCGTCAACGGAATGATCATAGGATCCGATTCAGCTTGCTGTCCCGCAGCAGGCTGAACCGAATATCGTGCGTGAGTGCGTACGTGAGTGCTTAGGCGTTTCCCATACGCGCGCGATTCCCATCGCTCATTGTCCGGTTCTCCGCTTGTCTCGTTCCGCGCGTAAGCACGCATATCGAGGAGCATCGTGGAAAGAGAAAATAATACGGCCGGCTTCCTCTTAGCGCGCCGGGAGAAAAATCTCGGCGGGAGTGAGAGAGTCTCCGAGTCATCCGCTGAGAAGAAACTCCGCTCTCACACTCGTCGTCGTTGTTCGATAAACTCGCAGTCGGTATGTGCGTAAACAGTCCGTGGCAGGTGAAGTCTGCTACCATGTGTCGCCGTTAAATGTGTCGGATGTGGATGTACCGAGTGTTCTCGGATCGCGAGCAGGAGAGTGGCTAGTCTGCTGTCTCGTCTCTAGAGTTACTCTAGAGACGTTCCGCTTATTCCGAGACGAAGAAAGCGCGAATTTTGTTAGTCGCGGCATGAGTGAGATGCTAAACGGCTCATAGGTGGACAACTTCTTCCTCGAATCGCAAACAGAGATTCTAGTGACTCTAGTGACTCTAGTGACTCTAGATAAATGTCTCGTCTCTAGAGTTACTCTAGAGTTACTCATTCGCGTTATTCGCGTTTCCAGGCGATTTCCCGAGGCGACCAAACATGCGCTCCCCGGATTCGGCGACTCCGGGAGCGTACACTTCCAGGACACCCCGTACGTGCGTACGTCGTATGCGCTCCCGCGCAGGTACGCCAGGTATGTAGCTACCTGCGCCGCGAACCCGCCGTTTTTCACACAGGTGCGCGCGGATTCACAGGTGGCACGGATCCGGCGCGAGTACTGTTACGCGTGCGCGCATGCGCGCGCATGCCCGCGACTCTCGTCGTGCGTAACGCGAGTGCGCGAGAGCGACGATGCGCGTAGCGTAGGGAAGCTGTTAATTACGGACGGAGAAACGGGGCTGGCGGCTAGGTTCCGCGATGGAGCCGATAAGCCGTCCAGCAGCACGGCGCCGTGCTGCTTCTTCCTTTCGGCTTCTTCCACCGTCGCATCCGCCAAATCACCAGATCAAACCGGTCGTTACCAGTTTGCGCGAAGACGTGCCCCTCGTTGCGAGACAAATTTGAGCGTCGAATTTCTCTCTTTGAATTTCTGAAACTCGCAGATCGAACAGCATCCAGCGGGTGTTTCCATGTGTCGATTAATCGATCGCAACCGCTCTCGAATGGAGCGGTTTCTCTTGTTCCTTCTGCGAGGATATCCAAAGTCCCTCTCATCCAAAACAGAATTCCTCTTCTTTTTCACGGCAGAACACGCGTGCCTATTCATACACGCGCCGTATTCTGTCACCGTCGAAGCTACGATCACAGAGCACGTATCTATTCATCTAAAAGGATGCCACAGAATCGCGAAAGGATCAGGATTTAATCGACAGAATTGAATCCCCGTCGTGTCTGGGAATGTCCGCGTCATTGCAATCAAGAAATTCATTCGCCTGATTATTCGCGAATTAAAATGACGAGCTCTGGCAATGATCAAGCTCTGGCAGAATCCTCCGGCTTCGATCAGTGCCTCGACTCGCCACAATCGACCTTCTCGACGGCTCGTTCGTCGAGCAAGCCTCGTAGGAATTAATAGGATCCCATGATGACGAGAGATCCGAGGCGAGAGGTAAGGTTGCCGATCGCGCGCGACAGATGGTCGCAGTCACGCTGGCCCCCCACTCCCACTCTCTCTTCCCTCTCTCCCTCATTTATCGGGACGACGCGCCGTTACATTCGGGATCATCGTCGATCGACAGCTCGACATGCTCGTGTCGGATGCGACTGATGATGCGTCATCGCCCCCGTGTGTATTCCTCGCTGGCAAGTAAATTACGATCGTAACTCGCGATGCCCGAGACGAAGGATGACGAGCGCGCACTCGCGCGCGATGCGCGCGTGCGCATGCGTACGATACATAGAAAGAGAGAGGCACATGTGTAAAAGGTACCGCTATGTAGGGCCAGAAGTCTTCGGAGTGCAACGGCCTTTACCTGGCTCTCACTCTCMCCCCCTCCCCTYCCCCCGCGMCCCCGTGCCGCCCCGCCGCCGCCCTCCCGCCCCGCTCTGCGTGTCCCATCTCTCTCTAAAAATTATAGCCCGCGCGAGCGCGGGCGGCTCGTTACGTCGGCGCGAGGAGTCTCCTAAGAGTAACGGAACCGCGTTCTTTTATCGTATAAAGGACTTCCTCGGGCACACGCTGCGCGTCGCCTTACGAAATCGCCCTGTCGAGCTACTCGATGTGCCCCAAAATTTCGTCGTTGCGCAAGGTCCACGGAGGCAACGGCAAAGTTCCACCGCGTTCCACTTACGAAACTCCGTCGGAGCGACGGGATCGCCGAATGAATGCTTACGCGGCTTGATCAAAGCGATCGCGCGCGCGACGCGGATAATTTGGATAATTTCTGGATTAATTTGGATCCCATCGCAGGCAGAACGCTTGTTACGTTACGATTCGCTCGTACGAACGGGGATGTGTTCAACGTATTCAACAGGAATTCGAGAAGCGCTGATGCACGTGTCTGAAAATTATTGATAATGTAGAAACAATAAATATAATAACTAAAAAAAGGAACCGATTGATAAACTTAGCCCGTTGTTTCACCTTACTCTATATGAAACAACTGTCGGAGAAATGATCAAAACTAAACCTATGAGGAATCTAGAAGTCCAATCGACGAAAATCAAAATTTCTACTATCATAGAATTAACTCTAAAAACTAACAGAAACGTGTCTTGCATCGGAGATTGTCGGCGATCGATACAGATTTATATTCGATCATCGATTGCGTTTGCACGGGAAAACAAAAGGCGGAAACGCCCCGTCAGGTGCCAAAAGGTGCCAAAGAGATAACGAGTGATAAGAGATCACTCGCATCGAACAGCAACGATTGTTCCTAGCGATACTCGCGACACTTTCATTGCGCAGAGCGCTGATCCCTTTTTCTTATCAGTTTAAGCTGACACAGAAATAGCCGTAGACCGCTTCGACCAAGCGCGTGTAGGCGATATGGAAGCAATTTCTCCAGAAATTGCGGCGGAATCATGCTCTTATGCCTGTTATATCCGAACAGCGGTATCGATCACGATATTTCCGCGTCGCGCGCTTGATGCGACATATGAAAATACACACAGGCAGTGCCCGATAACACGATCGGAACGTAGACGTGTCGGCCATCGTACCGACCATGCTCGAACAATATACCGTACAATGGCTCGCAGCGCGATCCATTTCGTCGTCTACAAAGTAAACGGCTGCCTCGGCGGTAACCGAGTTGTGCGCAACAGCCGAAATCCGTTGCGCGACTTGCGCAAGGAGCGATTCGTATCGCGAGTCACCCGAAAGACGGTTTTATTGCGCGTTTCAGGTTATTCGCGGCTCTTCGAGGTGATAAGCGGCGAGAAAGAATTCGCTGTTGGATTCACTCGATCCGCGTTGATCTTTGATGAATTGACTGAAACTCGGTTTGAATCTATATCTCGCTTCTTCGTTTTGGAGTTAACAGATGTCGTCGATAGTATTGCTGATGGTTAATTCGGCTGTGACTTGGTCTGACTTGGCGGTTTTAATTACGTTGATTGGAGTAAGAGGAATCGATGGGAACTTGGATGTTTAAGGCAGGCTTAAATTGATTCTTCTGGAAGTGCATACCGCAATGAGGGATTGAATCGGAATCTAAAAGTAATGGTTTATTTTAATTGTAGACATCCATCGTTATTTCGAGTATCTCTTTATCAATTGTTACGTTTACGATTATATGTTACGCTTCTTATCCGTGAGGATGATAAACTTGTAATTAAGAAGTAAGAAATTTTAGATAAGCTGCTCATGTTGTTGGAAAATTTTAGAAAATTATAAATCAGCCATCGTTAGTATCAGCGTTCACGTTATTAGGTTTTTATCGTTACTTGTCTTATTTGGGAGCGCTTGCTTTACGTTATGTAAAGGAATAAGACGAAAAAAGATTGTATTTATTAATATTCATCGATTCTTAATATCTTAATATCTACGAAACGGCTTTGTATGCAAAGTACGACATTGCATACTGACGTAACAGTATACAGCCGGCGTCTCTGATCAAGGTGCATGTACATGAGTGCATATTTCACTTATTTGTGTGTCATTTTCAAACTTTATGAAACTTGAGGAATTCCTCCCACAGTAAATCCCGCAGACGCGGGTGTGTGTGTATATATATTCATATACACGTATGTTTCGTGGGCGTTTACCGATACGTTGCGATATATGGTTTAATGTCATAAATCCGTTACGGGATAAGCCCATTTCCGAGAATGCACAATGAAATTTGTGCAATGATTGCCGCATGTGGACGATACAGGTGGGAAGCGTGGGCGCTTCCTCTACAACAACGGCGCGTCCATGTTTGATAATAATAAGAATAACGAATAATCACACGCATTCGTGCAATCATAGCTGGCGAAGAAACGCGCCGCGTTCCACGAGCTTTTCCGATTGCGCGAAAAACTTAAAAACGACATTTTAATTAAATCGCGCATGATGAAGACGCATGATCCAAACTCGGCGATTTATCCGACGAAACAAGCAGGAGCAGAAGCCTCTCTTTGATCTCTCCGTCGTGGCGTGTGAATTTTTGAGCTTTATGTTTCCCTAGCAGTCACCAGCGGATCGGTGATACTTTGCAATTAGCTTCATATCGCGCGACGTTTTATTGACGCGCATATGGTTGCGTATCAGCCCCGTGAATTGCAGAGCTCAAACGACGTTAGTCTCGCGTTTCCGATGAAGTGTGGCGACGGGGTCGTGTTCTGCACGATGCAAATGTCGCGCGGCGCCATTATAGGAACGATAAATCGCGTTTAACTATCGCCTCGGAGAAGTTCCACGGGAGTTCAACATCCGGCGCGCGAGGGCGGAAACGGCACGAATGCAGCGCTGCGGATTGTATACTCGGATGCATTGATGTATGCTGACGCGCGTCTGCAAGCATCCGCGGGCGTGCGATCGAGGATCGTCGCATTCGCGGTTAATTAATCGTGCGCTTCGACCTCGCAAGGAACGATGAGTCGATGAGTCGAGTGCGAGATCCTGCGGATGCACCTGACGTCATCATTAATGTGCGTGGCTATACGGCGAGCGGATACCAGTTTGGTATTCCCGAGGGTGTTCAATTCGATGCATCCGTTTCAGATGCAGCCATTCGCTCGCGCACGGCCTTTCGCGACAATTACCGATGTCCGCGATAATCCCCGAGACAATCAAAATAATAATGGATAATAGAACGGTCGAGGGAGAATGGACAACGTCCCACGTAGACTGCAATTGATCGCGCGCGGTGCAAGGACCTTTGTATTTAATAAAATAAAACGACCTTTCTCAAACGAGCGCTCTGCGAGATAACTCTGTTACACTCATCGTCAACAGGAGCAGTTTGAGTTTTTTTTTTTTTGGAACGCCGGATAGAAAGCCGGAACGTGAAAGAAGACAAAAACAAAACAAAACAAATGAAGCGAATTGATGCACAAAGTCAATTGCCAGTGCTGGCAAGGACCATCGTGAAAATTTGTTGTACTCTCCTGAAACATATTCCGCACATATTCCGTTCTGGCTTTTAGCGATAATTTGGGGACTGAATAATCTGGCGAATGTTATCACAGATAAATCGCGTGCGAAAGTCCTGCGCTTGAAATATTAAATGATTAGAAGTTGCTTTGTCGCATATTTGCCTGAATATTTCACGCGTCTGGCTGGTAAATTGCAAAGTTACGGAAAAGCATTCAGAGTTGCGAGATAAGCGGGGAAGATACATGCGGGCGTTAGAAGCGAGCTTGATTAAAATTCCGGATACCTTCGGTCTGAAAAGCTTGATGAAACGCGCCGTTACGTCGTTGCGATAATGAAACAGGAACGAGAGATTAATTGGAACGGATGTTGTCCGCGGAGGAAGGGAGGGAGGGGAGAGAGATTTTTCCTCGGTGATTCCGCTGGTTTCGCTCTTGGTGGTTAAATCCGTCCATTCGATTTTCAATTCCGGATAATATCCGGATAATATGTGATTCATCGCTGCATGAAAGGAAACAAAACTCGAAATCAAATGCGACTCGCGAATGAACGCGAACTTTCGCTCGTCGGCTCCATTGTGTTAACGGAAAACACGAGTTTTCATTGAACGGATGAGTCAAACGTTTCGTATAAATCACAAATGAGTCACACGCATTTCTCAATGAACGAGAATGCCAAGAATCGCGGAGTGATCGGGTGATATTTAATAATCATCATATAACAATATGGGGACATGAATTCTATGAAAGGTCGAGTATTTTCGAGCTCTGTGAGCAATCACTGCCTTGAGCTTCATTAGATCTTCACTTTCTCGGAAAGAGAATACCGAGACCGAATAAAAACCTTTCTGTTACAAAAGAGAGATCAACAAACCGAGTCATCGGATTTATTTTATTTACTTTATCGAAGTGCAGATGCGATAACAGCCGTGATAATCTTTATCGGACTCGAAAGGAGAGCGATTCGAGCTTCGAGCTTAAGAAAGTGATCGGAGACTCGCGATTTGTCAGAGCACACAATTTCGCAGCACACATGATAGCAGATTTTATTCCGGATAACCGATGCGAATGCGCATTTCGCAACTGCGACTACACCCAGGTCATGGTTCGCGTGTTCGTGCCGATCGTGACGCCGAGATCTGCAGGATGTCATGCCGATAATAGTCCGTATTTAGCATAGATCTCGGCTGCCATTAGGATGGTTAATCGTTAGAACGGCGACGGCAATGTCCTCCGTTGACTTTGCGTTTCCGACTCTTCCGAGATCGCCGGAACTCGCCAGAGCAACCATGCAGATATATCGCGCGATACGGATATATTTTTTACCTAGTGCATTGTAATATATCCGATCGTGTGTACATGGAGATAAGTGCCTGATGCCTTGCGTATTGGTATTATGATTCATCTGCGCAATGATGATGCGTACGCGGGTACGTGTTGCGTATTTGTTGCGACACTTGCTGACACGTGCGTTCTTTTTATATCGCATCGTCCGATTTTATCGGATATTTCAGCGAGAGAGAGAGAGAGAGAGAGAGAGAGAGAGAGAGAACAGATTGAATAACGTAAATTGAATAACGCAACATTCATTATCCGCTGTACAGATTTCAGTCTTGCTTCTTTTTTTTTTATGGCACACGCGAAAATCATTCACCGAAAAAAAGAGAAAAGTCAGATCTGATTTGCCGGCAGTCGTGATTACCTGATTTATAATTGTTGCGTTATTTGGTTCGTAAATTGTTCGCGTTAACGTAACGTACTTACGTCCGTTCTCTTTCAATCATTTTTTTATTCTCCGCATGTTTAATTATTGATCTATTTAATTATTAATTGATTGATTAAGACGCGGTTGATCAACGCGGTTTTCTACTACGTGGTCTTTTTTATGATAGTTAATCATATATATATAATATATATATATATATATATATATATATATATATATGAGATTATTTTTTTCAGTAGCCCAAGACAATTATTTAAAATTGACATTTGCGTTTTTGAAGTATCGACGTTAAAGGGAAATTCGAAATAAAAATTTCACGCGTGATTTCGGCGCGATAATCGAAATCTCGATGCTTTTTTTTTTTTTACTCCATTTATACTCCATTTACTCCATTTTTTACTCCATTTCAATCTCGCTACCAGTGGTTTTGCGAGGCGTTTTTGAATCTTTTGTGTTTCTCTATACAGGTTTGTCATGCTCGTTGTTGTTCTGGATGTTTTATGGAGTTGGCATTGTGGATGCATCGTAGAAAATATAAGGACGATCTTTCAAATATGGGAAACAACCTGCGAATCACTTATTAATTCATGTCGCGTTCGATTCCTCGATTGCCAGTGGATATCGTAACTTGTCGACATTCCGATCGAATCAAGGCACAATCCGGAAGTTCGTGACGGATCGCGGGAAGATAAATCCGCTGCAAGTGGACGCCGGCAAGAATAAAGAGTCGCGAATGTGGACCGAATCCGAAGAGAGGCTGAAAATGATCCGTGAAAGCATTCCGCCGCGCGCGAGTGACGTAAGCTACTTAAGCTTCCGGCGGAACAAGAGCACAACGGCATACTCGCGGAACTGGACACTCGCTGGCGGCCATATATTTCCGATGGGAATCTCTCGTTGTGTAAGCCGAGATCTCTCCCGTAACTTATGAAACGGGAAGGTACCTCACGTGAACCGCCATTTGGTGCGCGCGGACGTTCATTTATATTGGAAGCGGATGGCCACTTATCGCGCGAGATTAAGGACGGGACACCGTAATTGACTCCGGCCCGCGAGAAGATACGCGAAAAAAGACGCATTAGCGGTAAGATAAGCGATCCGTGGACGCGATAAAGCGATCCTTAATCGCGGACGGGAACGACGCAGAGCCGTTAGACCGTGATACGCGATATTTCACTTCCCTTACTTTCTTAACGACCGCTTTCGTTAACGTTTCAATAATCTGTGCGCGTACAAAGTACGAAGTAAGATCGATATGCTTCGTAACGTTCGTATAATCTGTTTATTTCTTATTGCAGCAGTTGAAGCGTGCAAGCGGGCGTTTCACGTATGTATCGTGTCGTGAGACATCGGTCTGCTTTTTAATGAATATTCTAGTAATCCGCCGTGAAATCCGCTCTGGAAATCGCACGCTTTCGCGCGACATCGGCCGATACTTTCCGTCGCTTCATGGCTTCGTCGCGATGGCATCATGTTTTAATCCGTTGGACGCCTTCGATCCGTTGTTGCGGAGCGCATAACTTGCAAGGCGCGCGAAGCCGTATCGGCGACGAATTGATCGACGAGTTCGACGAACGCGAAACGCGATATCGAAAATCGGATGTCGGAGACAGCTCCCCGCGACTTGGCTCGACGGCGGCGGCGGCGGCGGCGGTGGTTTTCTAAAAATGGCAAAGCGGAATAAATGGCGAGCATTTCTAAGGCCGCGAGTGACCGCGGCGCGTGTGCTCCTTTCACCGTGCGTGGAAAATAGCGCGCCGCGGCTATATTTACGCGCGTCGCGCTCTTTTCATTCAGCCGCATGTTAACGCTCGCCCATTCACGGCGGCGTATTTATGAAGCGTTATCGCGACAATCGGCCGGACTGACTGCGTCGCGACCGATCCTGCGACGAGAAAAGCGACGGACGCTCCAATTCGGAATCACCGAATTATTAATATCGCTGCCGGTGCCCGTCAGCTGGACAACGCGATAAATGCCGCGCTCTCTGAAAGGCCGCCTTTATTGCGACGTGAAAACTGAAACTTTTCCGCGTGCACGATACGCCTTCCTGTCCGCACCCACATGAAACGACATTAACGCGCCGTGGCACTTCTGATCGCGTGACGTAATACGGGAATACGTGGACATGGAATAACGCGACGCTGCCTCCATTGTTATCGCGCGCGGCCCGATCGCGCGCGATACGGATTGTGTTGCTTGTTTAACCTTCGGAAGTAAAAAGGAAAAAAAAGAAAAAGAAAAAGAAAGCAGGAATAATCGCGAGATCGTGAATCCGCATTTACATACAACTGCAACGTCTTCGCGCTCGCGTTCGCGAATGTTTTGGTTCAACGGAAGAGTTCGGTTCGCTCGCGAATCGGCGACGCGATCGGCGATCGGCTCGTCTGTCTTCGGGCATAGACTTCGAGAGAGAAGAAAGTAACGTTGTCCCGGTTTGACGGTTTAACGGTTGCGGTCGGATCGACGCAACGTTACACCTCCATTGAGATGCGAAACCAGTTTTCCTCGAGTCCGCGGTGCGGAATATTAACCTTTGCATCTAGACAGAGAGAGAGAGAGAGAGAGAGAGAGGGAGGGAGAGAGGGAGGGAGAGGAGCGCGGCATTTACACTTGTAAGAAGTCTCTCCTGCGCGACACTACATTCCCCGCGCCCACCTCATTCCCATCTTTTGTTTGCGGAATATGAAAATCTCAAGCGTTCACCGCAACTCGATGTCGGACGTGTTGGCCGCGCAATTCTTCCTCAACTGCCGTTGGACGGCTCGGCTGTTTGCTCACGCAATCTCTCGTACGACACGAGTTAGAAATTAACCTGCGCGTAAATTTAACGATAAAACCACCGGAGCAGAGAAAACGATTGATCGGAGGGGGGGAGGGAGGAGGGCAGGATGTAAAGTAAAAGAAAGATATTCGTTTTGTCCATCGTTCTATATTCATCACTTTATTTTGGATAGCGAGGTATCCATAACGTATGACGTATGACGATTTTTTATATTATTTTTTGTTTCCGATTGATGTTAAATAAAAAAGATCGAGTAAAAATTTTTCCCTTCGTATCGTATGCCTTTTTGTCAAAGAATCTTCCGATAAAAATGGATACGCGTTAAGTTGGTGAGGTTAAATCGTGCGATGCCTCTCCGAGAGAGAAGAGATATCTTTATGTATCTCTATTTGGCTTCTCATGCATATCTACATTCCCTAAATTTTCGACCATTACATCTTTCTTATAATAAAACTCATGACACTTGTCATGTCCAAAGGGACGATGAACAATAATTTCGGGGGCGGAAGGATAATTGTTCCCTCTCTCATGAAAACGTGAACACTCTCCAATAAGCTTTCGCGCAGATATCTCTTCATTATTCATCTTTCAATGCGCGATGCGACGCATCTGCAACGAAATCGCACGAGAGATCGAGTTATATGCGTCGCGAACGATAATCAAGCAAATGGGATTAATCTCGGGATTATTATCCGGCTCGACCTTCTCACGTATCGCGGACTACCCACGGATCGCCTCTCCGTTTCATGGCTTATGTTAATTTCCATGGCGGCGAATCGCGTCCGCTGCGTCGCGGGTCACGCCGGCGCGCGCCAGATATTCATCTCGTAATGCGCGCACCGCGACCGGCGTTAATTCTAGGTATTCTAGGGATTCTTGGGTTAATGTGTAACTCGCAATGAGAGAAGCGGGCGCGTCTTGCGCTCGCTCGAAAGTGTTGCGCTATTATTAAAAATAACTATCACTGCGCGATCGCTTAATTAAAACCGCTCATTACGTCCTGCCCGTCGATGTAGTGGGTTAAAGCGATTTATAGCATCTTCCTATCGTTTCATTAAGGCTTTTCGCAACTGGGATATAAATGCGACGTGTCCCAGCCTGTCGTGTCAACAATTTCACTTTGCGTGTATATCTATTGATGACTACTTACAGATTCTCTCGAGTCATGATCGGAGCGAAGCGAAGTCAATGAACGTTGCTTCAAGTGTTTTTCTGAAAACGCATGCATATTTACAGCTTCGTTTGGCAATGAACAAAAGATCTTTGTAGAATTCATCGTTATTCCGGATTGCTTTTAATTTGAGAGCTGGAAAGTAACTGGATTATTGAAATTCAAGTTAGAATAATGATACTTTTCGAAAGTAAGAGAGAGAGAGAGAGAGAATTCAACATCTGTTTACGGGGCGCTTATTGTATCGCAAAGCCAATTTCTCACCGTAATTAATTATTTTGCACAGTTTCGCGAAACAATGCGATGCAAATTAATCGGCATCTATCTGAATGCGCGAGGCTGTTTGTGAAACGTTCGTTACGTCATGTCGCAGGTACGGACGCATAACCGAGACACGGGGGCATTGCGTAACACACTCGCGAGAACCCCGAGTGCAGTTTGAATCACAATATAGTACGTAACATAGTACAGCGATTAGATTGTTGTTTACCGAAACGAGACGGCGGCTGCATGGCAAACGTTGCAATGCACAATGCGAAAAGATATTTCGACGTGTCCCGGAATAGCGTCGATTGTTACCGGCATAGCGCATCCAAATCGGCAATGAAGCAGCACTAAACGCCAGGCGCGACAAACATAGCAACAGTGACAAACAATGACATGGCGATATCGCTAGAATGCTAATGAATGTAATCCGAATGAATACAAAGAGCAAAGAGCGCAAGAGGAGCCGATCTCCAGAGAGATCGAGAGAAATCCTCGGGATCGCAATCGGATAACTCGCGAAACTCGTCTCGCGAGTTACGTATGAACTCCCCGGATACTTTTCACCGCACGTTTGCGGATCGCGAGGCAAACCAGCAGGAAAATCGCCGATAAATCACGCGCTAAAACGCAAACGCACTCCGTGCCAGTTATTACACACGTGCGAATTACGTGGGGAGCGTTTGCGGCCGTGTTGGAGCGACCAGCGTCGAGCCATTAGCGAATTCAACGCGAAAGAACAAACGCGCTTGACCTTTCAACGGAGGTAGGAGAGAGGCAGCCGGGGAAGAGAGGTCGCGCGGGAACATTTGCATCTAGCCTGGTCGCATTTGCGCATGGCAAGAGGATCGGTTTGTCTTGCCTGGCTAATGGAAAAAAATTCAATTAAGGCCGCGCGCGACGCAACCGCGTCACTTTTAGTGATTATGGGCTCGCCGTGTGGAAACGCGCGATAGGCTCCTTCGGCGAATTCGCCCGATGCGAGTGCGCTCATAGATAGACGATGATTAATTCGCGAGTAACTGTGAATTAATCGATCGGCCGATTCGTCCCCGCGGTTGCCGCAATTTTCGATAATTATAGAATTACAGCGTCTCTGCTTTTATCGTGTATTATCGTTTTATCTTTAATTTGTCGTACACCCGCGCGAGGACCAGCTGCACCAGCGCGGGATTGCGACTAAATGCGGAACGCGGAATGCTGAAAATATCGCGGCTATTTGTATATTCCAATCAACAGCACCGCGCATTGGATTAACGCTGAATAAAGGCGAGTGGGCGCGCCATATAAGCTCGTATGTAACAAACGAGTACGAGTAATTATCAGGCTTCTCGTGATTTCGTAATCGGCGTGGGCGTTACGGCGGCGAATACAATCGACGCGATACAATTAACGGAGCCTTCGATATAATCATCGCATCGCCGGTCGCCGCAAACATAATTAATAAAGAGATTCGGTTGACAGATTACAGACGGCTCGTAAAAATTTCTTCAACGCGCACATGGAATTCGCGTGCATTGCGTCCGCGGACTTGCTTTTCGGCAAGTCGGTGAAAACGCGCTCGCGAGTCTCTCGCGCGGCTGGCTGGCTGGTCTGCACAACGTCGCAACGTAATAACATTGTCCGGCAATTTACTATTTAATCAATTACAGACGCTCGTCGTTTCTCGTTCTGCCAAATAACGATGATCGCCGCGTAGTGGTAATTACTGTAATTTTACGCCCGGCGAACAATGTGCCCGAGGTTGCGACGCGCGGTTCGCAAGTGCGTCGCGCGAATGGACGCGAGACCGATTAATTCCTAGGATTAGATACCCTATTATAATAATTGAAGGTTTATTTTAAATTAATAAATTTGTAAATTTTAAATTAGAAAATTTGGCGATATTTTATATATTAGAGGGGCTTGTTTATTAATTGATGATCCACAATTAGATTTACCTGAGTGATTTTTACGTATTATTGTTTAGAATTATGTTGTTATAAATATTAATAAATGAGATTTTTTTGAAAAAATTAATTCAAATCAAAGTGTAGAGTATTCAGGGTTAGATGAGTTATAATGCATTTCCCAAAGATTCGAGCTCGAATTCACGCGCGTGATGACGCACGCGTATCTTTTCCTCGCGCTGTGAGCAAATTTTGTCGCTGAGGGGACGAGAGCCAGTTTTCGATCCGCTTATTCGTCGGCGATGATTTATCGCATCGATCTATCGAGCGATGGATATTCATCGGGACGGGAACAAGTGAAATTACAGAAGATGAATTTAACGTCTCGCGCACACGCGCTTCCTCTCCGATACGATTACGCTGCCCGGCATGAAAATCGATTAGATCGCGCACGAAAATGGAATTCCGCGTTATGTTTGTAATCGCGCATGCGTCGCGCGTCAATGCTCGTCATGCTCGCGATTATCGATATCGGATATGTAATCGAACGATTCAATCGACGCAAATGCACTTTATTACTGGTCGCCGGAAGTGAACGCCGCACTGGGTGCCCGAAGGCGGTTTCTAATCATCTTTTAGTTCTCGTTCGTGGTTCTCAACGTAACGATATCGACAGTAACTCGATATCGCGATCAGCCGATGTCTCGATACCTCGACGGCGTATTGTCTTTCCGCGGGAAGATCATGCCGTTTCACGCGTGAGAAGGCGAAGAAACGAAAGCATCACGCGTGATGGATGGCGGATGTGGATGGAAACGCGGCTTCGCGCTTTTGCTTCTGCACCGCGACGAAAGATGAATCCTCGCACTTTTGAACGGGTCTCTTTCGGATTACTTTAGGAATTTCAGATCCTGTTCGCGGATCGTTATCTCGCCAACGCGCGAGCGTCGCGAGCTGAACGGAGACGAAGACAGGCGCATTCTTGTCGGGAATTCGCGATGAGCACGCTTCCTCCACGCTCTCGATATTTCGACAGGTGTGCAGCAATCACTCAGCCGTGTTTATCTCTCGCTGAAATGCGTGCATAATCGCGCAATATTTCAAGATACCTTCGCATTGACGGATGCATAAATTTTCGCGGTAGCCAGTAAATTATAATCACGCTTGATATCGTGACGCTTGATATGAATACTTACGAGGCAAAAGCCTTTTTTTATTTATTACGCGCGACAATGTGACTTTGAAAGCGCGGTCATGCGATTCGCACGTTCTACTGTGACATTCCATGCGATTTTATTCCCATGTTATTTGCGCTTGCCGTTTCGAGATTTCATAAATCGCAGAAGCGCGCGCTCGCATACGCATCAAATAAATAACAGCTTAACGAAAAATATGCCCGAATTTGGAATAAATCTGATACGAATAAATCGCCAGCGATGAGTATCCATTTCGGCAATTGACATCGTTAAAACGCGCGTACACGCGCGAGAAGTGCGGAGTGGATATTTTTCATAAGATAAAGTAAGACAAAACAACGTCGAATTAAAAATTGTGTTTTTTTACGTAAGCCGTAAGTAATCGTCACGATGAAATAATTACATCTCACCCGCATCTGCATAAACTATCGTTATGTTTTTTCGAGATGAGCGACGCGTGTCACTCGTTAATAATACCCTTCTCGCGTTGCATATCCCGTCCTTCCGTCACAGGGCATAGGTCACGAATCACTTCAACGGCAAGGGAAGAGCGGTAGCTCATTTGACGTGTTAACGCGACTGGCATGGAGAACAGTCCGCTTTTTCGCACGTGAAATTAATGAAACGTGTTCGCCAAATTTTATACGGCGAGATATGACCGCGACGCGTATCAGCCGCGAATTCATAGAGGCGTGTGTCTGTTTATACACCCCCGCCGCACGCATAAATTACATCGGGCTGTCGGAAATGCAGAGGGGGCGAATATCGCGCAATGTACCATCTGCACCGCCTCTGCACCGCCGAAATCCGATCTTCGTTGAAGTTAGCGATCGCAGTCGTATCAGGATCGGAGAACAGCGCACAGAAAACATTAAAGCGAACTCTCGTGAGCGGTCTGTGTCGCGATCAATCGGCAGAGGATTATCCCTCGTTCGCTCGTTTTCGTCAATCGCAAAAATCCTCCATGGAAAGTCGAACAGGAAGGTCATCGCTCGCATCACGAGCGAGCCCTTCGCCGCAGCAAGAGAGCGACTTGAAGCGACAAAGCGCTTCGCCGGGCGTTCCCGAGCGCGAACTTTCCGCGCGCGGTTGGCGACTCGCATTAACGTTTCTTCCGCTTGAGAACGCGCGCCCTGTGCCCTTCGAGATGCGTTAGGCGATCCGATGTCGAATGCGTCGCTGAATACGCCGCTGAGTAATTACAGGGACCGTCGCTTCCACGAGCGTCCTTCGCCGGCCTAACCGCTCCGGCAACCGGAAAATTACCGCCAAAAACACGATTCTCGCGAGACAAGATGCGAACGTCTTGAAGGCGAGCTGCTCGAACGATTGCGATTCCGCTGCGGCGAATCCGGATTATTTCCCGGCAAATTCTCGGACTCGCGCTGGCGCGCGACTTCTCTTGGCGGGCACAAAGAAATCGTTTTCATTAGAGAAACTGTCAAACACGCGACATTGCAGGCCGCTTCCAATTTCTCTCAGAAGTTCTTTAATTTCTACATTGCTACGTTGCTGAGAACATCAGCAACGTTTTTCCCATTCATTCTGTAAATTAACTGCATTCGCTGATTCGCATTTCTCGATGTCTGTACATTTACTCTTGATTTAGTCGTCAATTTATCTCGGTAAATATATTTATAATCAGAACGCGTTATCTTTTATTTTATTTTTATCTGGAATGTTATTTATCTTGGCTTACGATGGACTTTATATTATAACATTGGACCGCATATTGTAATGTCCGCCATATTTATAGACCTAATATTTATATAAATTCAAACTACACCTTTCTCTCACTTTCAATATTATGATATTCTCGACACAAGGACACAAAGCAGATGAATTGAATTGCGTAAACAACGCGTGATTCAGAAAATTTGAAAACTGATGTGCGGCGAATAGTTCGCATTTATTCGCTCATCAATCGCTCAGTACTCGCTTCCGAGTTCACACAACACTTGTTTATTCACTTTAATTTTAATTCTAATTCGTATTCTCATTTTCTAGTTGTCACATATCCTTCCCCGAGTTCTTGCGTTAACGCGCTACACCTTCCCATCCACGAAATAAGTTCAATCTTACATATTATCATATTGAAATATATTTGTGTTTGTTAACATAATTTCCTCGAGTATTTTTTCGTGATCCTTAATAATAAATTTCGCACTGCGATAATTGATCAATCCTAATAACGATGTGATAACGGTAAGCTGCATCTGTTGAGTTCTGGTGAGTACAAGGCGGGAATTTGCTCTGCACTTTCGTCACGGAAGTGGAAAGGAATGGCAATAATTATATAGATAGATCAGAAATTTATTAGATCGTAAATGTGTCGAGTTGAATTTTAAATTCCACAGACTTCTTTGTATGTCCTTTATCGTACGTATAATCGAAATATAATTTATTCATTGGAACGATCATTGTTCTGCTTCAGTGACAATTTGGGAGTCGATTCGCACACGTTTGTTCGCACATGTATTATTTGCGAGATAGCGGCGATTAAATTTAAACCACAGTCGTGTTTACTGTGTGAGTGCGAGTGCTGAACCGTTTAATATCATCTCAGCGATTTAGCGAGCCACGCGAAAACCAAAACCGAAAAGTTGTAGCTCTCTTTCTGCTTCTTCTTTTCTTTTCTTTTCTTTTTTGCTACACCTCAAGGTTTGCAAGCATCGCTCAAGCGAAGTAACAAAATCGAAAATGCGCTCAGCCGGAGGTTGTCCGGCTGTTCATCCTGAACGCAATTTGCTTCCGCTTTGGTTCTGCGTGTCGGTGCGCCACACTTTCCTTCTTCCGACAGAATGGCTGAGGTGAAATAGACGCATTTGCGGCAGAGATCACTCACAATGATGCGAGGCAAGTTTATGGATCGTTTGAGCGGAGAAACGAGCTACGTGAAATTGCGGTTTCCACTTATTCGAAGCGCCGCACTTGCGATCCTCTTTCTAAAGTAAAGACGAAAGGACGCCTGGCTCCTTCAGCTCCCCATTTTCTCGAGCGACGTTCGGATTTTCTATCAGAGTGCATCTTTTTATACGTATTCGCCGTTCACGTTGATCTTCCATGAGTTACTTTTTCGCTTCATTGTAAATTGAATCAATTATAATTCTTAATCGACGTTAACTCTTCTTCAGATTTTATTAGACCCGGTCAAGTCAATCAAATCAATCTTATGTCAATAAGAAAGGCGATCAATACATTGACACACGTTTCACCACGTTTTCCCGTCATTTTCGCATACGCGAAATATGTAATCATCATGCGTCGTTATCTTTATCTTTTCCCTCTGTTCTCGCAAAGGGCAATCATATAAGATAATAGTCCATTTACAATTTGCATTGCAGATAGCAGTGGGATCAGATAGCTGATGCGTTCGATTGTGCATTTTAGCATCAGAGCACGCGCTAGAAACATCGCGCTTTTATCTGTCGTTAAATCACTTGAAAAAATCGCGAACGGCAGCACGCACCTCTTTCGTTTACGGTTCGCCACGTTTCTCCGAGAAGGAAGAAGAGGATCTAAAATTTTTATCCGTTCGGTTTTCTGTTTGCATTGTTACAGCTGGCACCGCTGCGGAAAAGGGTTACTTCGGGCCGTGGAGACAATGCAAACTTCTTCTTTACGGACGAGAGTGGTGCGGCCAAAGTGTCTCCAGATTCCAACCAGTGTGTGAGTCTCGTTTTACCTTTGCATCCCCGCGTTCCGAAGATATCTTCCCGCGCGATATCTTTATTACCTTTTATAAAACAGAGCGAGATTCTCGCGAGATTTGGCGAAGATTTCACGGATCGCTTCTCGTAAAAAAAAAATTTAGAAGATACAAGTCGCTAAGATACGTTATCTAATAAATACAAATTTCATCTTGCTACACTTCAGCTTTGTTGCGTTGATTCAAACAGTGCCGTAATTCGGAACGTTTTTTGACAGCAGAAGGCGATGAATAAGAATTCAGTTTAGTCTGCAAGTTCATCGTTTCACGAGGAGCGTTTCATCGTACGTACGTGGATTCATTCTTGCATAATTAAAGATCAAATCAATACGCTTTTACGTTATCGCGTAGAAAGAGTCTCGTTTCGAGGATGCTCGCTGAAGGATCCACGTCGCGCGACTCGCCGTTCACGAAAATCTCGATTAATCGTTTCGAATGGCCTTGGCGTTTTTTTCATCTCGCGCGCGGAATTGTAGCGCCGAAAATAGTCGCGATAGGAGAATCGACGTGCGCGACATTACGAGTACGAGCAATGCAATAAAATTATGCCGGGATGATCCCGCTTTATTTTCAGTGGCTGTATGGGTGGCAGGATTAGCCGCTGCTGGCGCCTCTGCCCTTTTGGCGATTCTGGTGGGTCTGGCTGTGCTTCAATTAGCGATGGCCTCTTCCGCGAAGCGAGTTGTAATTTCGTACAGCACTGCTCTGATAGGCAAAGTCGCCCTCGCTACATTGGCAAGTGAGTACGAAGCCCCGTGATCCAATATGTAGAACGGAATCCCGTGCAAAAACGGGATTCTCGCGAGTGAGCGGTACGCAGCTACGCGGCTCATCACGAGAAGACGATAGCACTTTACTTTAATCTCATTAGCCGCGGGCTTTTATGAAAAGCTGGCAATCGGGAGTGCCAAGAACACGATTAAAGAGGACGCATTTCCCCCCCCCCCCTTGCAAGGAGAAGCCAGCCGATCCGCGCGGTAATTAACGAGCGGAGGGACGTTTAATTGAACGAGTCATCCGCGTTTCGCGGGGAAATGAAGAAGAGGTGAGATAGATGAGACAGCATCGCCGGTAATCATACCGAGGTGAATGCTTGAGGAAGGATTGTTCATGCACGAACGCGTGCGGGATTATCGGCAAGACCGTACGAGTTTCCCGAGAATTTCTCTCGTTACTCCAACGTCAAACCATCGCAGCGCAGAAGCAATCTGTTATCCGTGCAGCAACGCGTACCAGCGTTGATTTTAATCCAGCGGCTACGTGGGTGGCGAGGAAATTGCACCAACAGAGTTTCCTCGTTGTGATCTTAGCGCCCTTAACGCCGATTAATCTTAGATTTCGACTTTAAGCTACGATGCGCACGCGTCTCGTGTAACTTTTCATACATTATCGTCCATCTATTATTAGACGCGCTATTATATACGCGCGAATCATCTCTGCTTGCTTTAGCGGATGATGCTTCATTATCATTAAAGTCTATTATCGAGCCGTAATTACTGCGACTATGCGCGACTGGCCGGAGAGCCGGAGAATGCATCTGCATCTTTCGAGATCATGCGCTCTTGCGCACCGTGCACCATTGCGTAATCGGTTAAGTCGATAATTCAAGGCCTCGAGCAATGCCTCGAAGGTGAGGCAGAGCCCGGATCATGCTCGGCCGTGCAAATCCTTTTGGTCGGCGCGTCTGATAATTTCGCAATGCTGCGGACACGGCAGAATTACCGCTCGCTCGTCTACTTACTGGCCTACTTACGAACCCTTACGCGAGGCATCGAATGTCTGTCGCGGATTGTATTACGGTAAAGCGATATTCTAATACCGGGGGAGCATCATGTGCGCACATGGTCAGTCCAGTCTCTCTCGCTCACGTGTTAATCGGTTTATTAAGAAAACGCTGCACGCATGCATGCCACGTCCGACTTGTAATGCAACTTTACGACCTGAGAATCTCGCGGAGATTATATTGATCGTGAATTTGCTGTTCTATTTTATGTCGGTGCTATAAAAACAGTTATAACGTCAATTTCGCAGCAGGTTGCGTGTATAATCAACGTGTGATGATTGATTGAACGCGATGTGGGTTTTACGCTTGTGATATTTAGTTTTAATCGCGCGTTTTCCCTAACCTTCGGCCAAGATCGATAAAAGGATCGAGAATTTCGTAAATATTCTGATATCTTTTACAGCGGCGCTGTCGATCGTAGCGGCGTGCCTGTTCGCTTTACAAACAGATGACCGAGCCAACAGCTTCGTCATCACGAGAGGAGAAGCTTTTTATATGCAGGTAAGATCGTAATGAAGCGTCACGACGAGATCTTGTTGCCTCTCTCTCTTTACTTGCCGAGTCGAATTTTCTAACTCGCTGCGTTTAGTTTGTCGATTTTTCTACAACAAGGTACACCCGACTCTTCGCCCACTCGGGCACATTTCTCTTTTCGTCGTCACGAGAGATGCGTCAACAACTTGATACGTCAGCATCACTAATTTATCATTAAATTTGCGTGCGCGTTCAGCGACTAAATCGAAACTAATAGAGCGATAATCTTACTTCCCCGACAGCCCTTTGACACGCACTCGCTAATGTCATCGTAACGAGCGTTCGCCCAACTGAAGTCCCGTCCCGAATTAACGCGACGCCGTTAACAAGCCTCTGAAATGACTCTTGATTCGCGCGCACACGTCTTCGACTTTCTAGTCTCACTTGATGCACCGTTACGACAAGCGGCAACATCATTTGCCAGTTTTCGGAACCTGTTGCATGCGGAAGTAGCTGCATGCTGATGCACTCGGCACGACGCGCATCTGCACTTACGCGTACGTTCGATAACTTGATATTCGGACCACGACTACCGAGACGACGAATCGATACACCTTCGTTCGTCACGCGAAGATCGCAGAGAATATCTTGCTGATAAATAACGCGAACGAGACGCAGCATAACATTTTTTCATGACATATAAGATACCTAACACGCAAGAAATGCCGATTAGTCAATTTGCAAAGGATAAGCACAGTGCGGTACCACGAGACGGCTCGAAGCGTGATCGACTTCAAAGTCGCTCACGCATCCGCGACTTTATATACTCCCGCATAAATAGCCGCGTATGGGAACGACCGTGTCCGAATGATTTACGTGACAATTTCCTGACGGAGCGATCCGCCTCGGGGGCAGGTGCCACGCAGTTCCCGCGCAGAGATAAGATCCCCCTTTAGACCTCGCGGAGCAGATGGTACCGTAGTTATCGAGCGCGGTTATCAGGCGCGAGGATGTCTGAGAAATCGAAAGAGACACTCCAGAAAAAAGAGAGAGAGAGAGAGAGAGAGAGAGAGAGAGAGAGAGAGAGAGAGAGAATGATCGCTACGGGATCTTTAACGGGACGATGATTGCGAGATGGGTGCTCCTCTTTGCTAAAGATGCTTGATCTCTGCGTAGGAGCGAGATGACTACGTCGAGGTGTTGACGCGAATGCGTCAGTGCATTCTTTTTACGCCAGACAGGAAGGAGAACAGGCACTGTAACAAGAGTACACGAGTACCGCCGGTGGATTGTGTGTCGCGTATTGAGCGCAGCCCGAAAATAACTCCGGTTACGTCAGCGCATCTCGAAGGCACGCGATCTCATTGGCATGTCGGAAAAAATATTCCCTCCCCCCCTCCCCGCATTCCCCCTGTCTGTCCGGTGTTTGGTTTTTCCGCGCGGGATGATTCGGGAACAGCAGGATTTTCCAACGAGAGATATCCCGCTGTGATCCCGGATTCTCCTTTATTCCGCGAGAAAGCGTGCTCGGACCAACGAACGCAGCTGCAACGGACACGTCGAGATGGACGATTTTCGGCCTGCTGCGCTTCTCTCGCAATTTACAATTCAACGGAGAAGTGAGACTCGAGACTCCGGAGAAGTGCGATGCACTTCCGCTCGCGATGTGCTTCCGCCGGGTGATCGTCGACGAGAGCGAGACAGACGCGTGTCTGACCAGAGAATTAAACGCAGGCCACCTGATCGTCAACTGGGCTCAGGTGTCCCCTTAAGCCCCCCGTCGCCGCGGCTTCGTTAGTATGTGTCGGAGCAGTCACGACTCGTAGATACTCTTAAAACAATGAGCCGACATTGGCGGACCCGCAGTGAGCGTTTCGGTGCCGATCGTTAATGAACTCGCGGCGATATAGATCCTTTTCGACTCCCGCACGATCACGGTCTTCGGTCTTTGTCGTCGCGTGCGAACGAATGCAGACGCGGCACTCGGAGGCATTGGTGTATCTTTTTCAACGATTTTATCCTCTTTTCTCGCTCTCTCGGGAAAGGCTACGGGGAAGATGCAGCGCCGATCTTGATCGCGTTCCCTCGCGATAAGTCTCTATCTCACTTCCGCGATGTAGAACGGGGATCGTTTTCTTCTTCGCTGCGTCGGGCCGAGTGATATGCTGTTATTGTCCCATCGAAAGTATGTTATGATGGATAAAAGGAAACGGAGTCTTCTGAAAGGGGCCAAGGACGAGATCGAATTGGACAGAATGAATAGACAGAAACAAGGCAAGGTAATGCGGTTGTTCGGGAGAAGGGGGAAAGGAAAGAGGAAGTTTCGATCGAGTTAAGCCGTCGTTGCCTTTGCCCTTCGACATCGCATGGCGCGGTAATGATGCCAAATCATGAAATAACGAGATAAATAATTTTTCACTACGTTTCGATACGTGACATCGCTGACGAGAATTCGCTCACTTCGAAGTCGCTTTGGACGATTCTACCAAAGAGAAGTCAAAAGTGCTGAATAAAGGAACTCTCGGAGAAAATGATGAGTTCAAGATGATCAAACAATTACGAGATTACAACTATCCTCGAGAGGAGCGAAGCTATCTCTGAGCAATTTCTGTAAACGGAAGTGACGCGCGCAAAGCTCGCCGAGATGAAGCGCTTCGCATAATGCTGTGTCGTCCAGAGTTTTGTCAAATGGCGCGATGAAATCACTCGATCCGTACGTGTATTTCCGTGTGCCGATTAAATAACGCTCAGAACGAGAAGCCGGCAAACGGCGACAAGTGTGCGTCGTAGACGCTTCGCGATTCGCATTAAACGATGCGCTCATTCGCGCCAAATGCTCTCGCTCTCTCTTGTCCAAACAGTCCCACTTCCTCCCGTGGATCACTCTCGGCTTCCCGTCATTCTTTCGCGCTTCCTCTTGACCTCGCGCGCCTCGCGCAAGCGAGAGAAAGAGAGAGGGAAAGAAAGGGAGATGCTCGACAGGGAAAATAACCGATCGAAAGGGTGTGCCGAAGAACGCACCGCTGAAGAAGAGCGCAATAACGACCGCCCGCATTCTCTTTTATTATCTCTCGCATCTCGTGGCTGACATAGGGGAAAGAGAAGAGAACATCCCCAAGATGAGAACAAAAAGAGGAGCTGGCAAACACATCGGACGACCGGATTAATTATAGCGACGGAGCACAATGACGCGCGAGCGCGAGCGGCTTCTCTTTGTTGGCCCTAATTAAATTCCCTCCCCCTCCGCCGCGCGCGCCCGTGCGCGAACCCTCCACCGGCCAGCGATCGCCACCTACGGGGTGCTTCTTCCCTCGATATCGATGGCGCACACGTGCCACGACAGGATCTAGTTAGCCGTGCGACGCGTAAGAAAGAACGACGCTCGTCGATGCTCGCGAGCATACATTCTCACAGAGCACGATCGTTTTCCTCTTTCTGTTTATCTCTCTCTTCCTCCTCGTCTTGATTCTTGGCTCTCACATAGCGAGAGCCGTGCGTGTAGCGGGATCCTGATGTGGCTCGGTGTTCCTCGGTGGGAATAACAAGATGGTGCGACGAGTCGGCGAATTAGAACGTGACTCGTGCACTCGCACGTATATAATTGACTCTCGCGAGTCAATTAGTGGGAAGGAAAATAAATGCTGGGGATTCTTCAGGGGAAACAGCCGATCGCGCCACGGGCGTGACCGCGTTTGCTACTTCCGATACACTCGTGCTCTCGCCTGATTGTAACGATCTCGCGAGGTTCGTGAGGAAGATCCTCAAAGATCACGGTGAACTCTATGTTGAACTGCGACGACGGTACAGACGGGTTCATTCGGAAATCTGCTTGCGTGAAATGCATCTCGAGTTTCAAGACAGGCTTGCATGCGACGACGCGTGTGGCATTGTGTTTCTCGTGCTCGTTGCGTATCGCAATCGCATTTCGAGCTTGCGAATTAGAGTGACGTTAAGGGGCTCGTTTATTTCGAGGTAAACCAGGAGAAAAATTACCTGCAATTTCTCACTTTCGAGGCCGTGTTGGCCACGCAGCATGGGCTAATGCAAGCCTCGGTGTCTGGAAATATACTTGTTTCTCATGGCGAATGTTGCAACGTTGCTCGTTACTAGCGTATTTCGAGCCGTATGCAGGCCGAGTGCGCGAAATGCGGGTGCAACATCACCGAATTACACTGCGATTAGGGTCACGTTTCATTCAGGCTTCATTTCGTGTAATTTGATAAGAGGTGCATGAAGGGGGAGGGAGATATGCAAGAGACATTGAGATGCGTATCAAGAGGAGACGCTCGGAAAGTGTTTTCTGCCGTCGTGGCGACGAGGTCGAGGTTCACGCGAGCGAGTATCAAGGCAATAAATCGAAACCGTTTGTCATTGCAGCTGGCCGCCATCGCCTTGAACTTCGGCGTGCTCGTGTCCGCCGTTTACGAAGGCATTTATGCGCGAAGGGGCGGCGACCCGACCAAGATTAGAGTCGTCTCGGATCGCGCAGCCACCATAAATAATCCAGGATATCGGGAGTATCATCAACCTACAAACGGTAAGACCAAAGAGAGGAAAAGAGAGAGAGGGGATAGTCATTGAATGGTCATAAAATCCCGACTCGATGGATTCCACCCCCACCAGATTGACCATAGATGCCGCTTTTGATGTTTTAATCACACTAGCATTCCTTTAACGCGAAATCGTGTCTTTGATCTGTTATCAGTTATGTAATTCGTATTAAACGTAGAATAAGATGTATTCTGTCGAGGATGGAGGATACAATAGAGGAATCCTGGGCTGCAATCATGTAAGCGATAATCTCAGTTCTAAAATCACCGAGAAACGATCGGTCTGGACGAACTGCTGCAGCATTATCGATTCGCAAATTCCCGGATAGATTTAGCAGTTTCCCTTCGCATTGTTCTCCGATGCGAAAGCGGTTTTCCTCTTCTTCCGACTTTTTCCTCTTCCTTGGAAGAAGCCCCAAGTCCGCGAAGCTACGGTAATTTATATCGCGTTTGTCCCGAAAGAATGTTGTTTGGTGCGCCGACAGAAAACCAATATGCCCCTCGGCACAAGAGAAATACGTCTGGACTGAAGGCGATAAAGTCCGGCGCATGAACACAGCGCATGAACGATGACGAAACCAAAGGGGTAGGAAAATTACGAAGGACATGACCGCGTCCCTTTCCGCTTGCGGAAGCTCACGTGAAGCACATCGCGAGGTATATTCACGCGTCGATACAACGCTTTATACGCGGGATAATCAGACGAATCAGACAGCCAACCGCATCAAAGAGATAGATTTCCGACGAAAGGAGCATTCTTCGACGCTGATTTATACAAAAGGAATATTTGTGAGAAAATCGGGTAACATAGCCGAGGTTTCTTTGATACAGAAGAATTCCCTCCGATCCAACTTGTGTTTAAGATCGCGTAGCTTTACCTCCCTTCTCTATTTCCAAGGATGATAATGTTAGTTGGAATATTAAATCCAAAGAGTTCGACGAGTTCGAGCGCGTCATCGCGTGCACCAGAAACGGGATGCGAGCGACGTATCGCGAAAAAATATGCAATCAAAGGACAACAGATATCCAAACGGATACGCCAACGCAGTTTTGGCACAATCTGTGCTCGGTAATAAACCGAAGCTGTTTCCTCTCTCTCTCTCTCTCTCTCTCTCTCTCTCTCTCTCTCTCTCTCTCTCTCTCTCTCGTGTTGCGCGACATTTCATTAGGATTCGCAAACTTCGTATATTGCACAAGTATCGTCGCAAATAGGTTCCTATAGCAGCGGAATGTCCGGATGTTGCGCGTTTATCCGCGAGATATCTCGCCACGTGGTGAGTAATAAAACTTGCCCAAACTCTCAACCTTATCGCTTCCACTTGATCGCAGGTAACCCGATCTCGATGACAGACGCTAGTGGCAAGCCGTACGTTGGCGGTGCCGGAAACGGCTCGACGGCATCGGTGGCGACTTCCGGCAGTGCGGCCAGCACTGCCTCGCCACTCAGGAGCTCCCTGAAGAAGCCGAAGCTGGGCATCCATAATCCCGGCTTCTCGGCTCACAGCCCGACCCTGTCCAGGAACGGCTCGCAGAAGAAAGTGCGCATACAGACGCATTCGACGGAGGTCTAGCTGATGGTCCATCGCTGACAATCGGATGATCGTTTGTGATGATCGCTGCGCTAACAGGAAATCGTTCCGTCAACGGTAGGTGGTTCTCCGATGTCACTGTGATCGATTCGCAGGCGCGGTCGATCGGAAAGATCGAGCGACGCGCGACGCAGCTGCGATCAAGTTCGGACGACGGTGCTGCATTGATGACGCTGCTTGTTACTTCGATAATAGGACTTTTAATGAGTTCCGAAGACGCGAGCCGAGCTAAGCCGAGCCGTTCGCGAGTTTGGAGTACCGTACGACGGCGGAATGTAAATAGGTTGACGCACGCGATCGATAATCGCCGGAACTTCGTAGCCGAAGCTACCTGCTATTAAACGTCGCAGGAATCCGCGTCCCGCAATATACGGGATTCACGGTCACTCGTCGAATGTTCCGATGGCTTTTATCGATTTTTCTACAATTCTTCGTGGACTGCTGCGGATAACGGTAGGTCTAAATTAATTATACGCAGACCTGCTGGCGGGAGATTAAGATGAATAAACGAATGCGCGAATGTAATATTTATCGAATACCGAAACGAAAGAAACTACGATTGCTAGAAATATGACAGTTAATCGATATCGATCGATATCAGTATCACGGCGCAGTGATACTGATAGTAAAAAAGGATCCGGGGAAAGGAATGAAGAATAACGAATTCTGATAATGATGAATCCTAATAACGTGCGTGTATAGGCTTTACGAAGCATGAAGCAATAAAATTTGTGCATTACACGTTTTCGTACAACATCCTGTTCTATATTCGATTTTATAGCAACTCATCTTACTTTCCTGCCTCCATCAGGCACATTCGTATCTACACTGTTCAAAAGGAAGGGCAGAGAGGAAACAACAAACGTAGAAGCGCTACGTAGCGTAATGATCGTTAAAAATTCTCCTTTCCTTGAGAAAGTTTACGCGAGAGCATACAAGTGATACGAAATTCATGTGATTTGAGGTACTATCTGATCTGAAGAGATCTAAAATGGAGATCTGAAATACGTTTCTGATCTCCATTTTACATTCCCTGTTTGCGCATCGTAGCATTTGAGCCACATTGGATACCCGAATGGAATTACGTTTCTGATTCGCTTCGAAAATGAAAAAGCACGGATGAAAAGAAATTATTTACGATGTAACGTAACGCATTAACTCCGACGTATTAACGTATTGTTCGATGCGCTTGTATTCATTATGGCCAAACTCTTTCCTGAGGTCCTTTCTGTCACACGATCGATCGTTTTTTGTTCGCGAGGAACTGAAGGAATCGTTCGATCCAGATGCGTGCACTAAATAACTACACTAATTCGCCCGCGTGTACACGATAATATTATCTCAATCATGCTGCCGGAGAATTATTTAATTACGCAACGCTACTCCGTCCGCAGTAAATAACCTTTGCCATTATTATCTGATTAATATTCTGTGTCAAAGTTTAACTGAATACTAAGCTGGATAATTTAATCCGGAAAGTTCATAGAATGATTCCTACGTTTATTATAAGCAATGACAAAATCGAGATAATTGTTACGCATTTTTGTCACGAATAAGTACCGCGTATCGAACTCGCACAGATTCGACTGTTAATATAGTGATAATTCGATAAAGCGTTTTTTAGATTACTAAAAAGCAATATAAGAGCGATATACAGTATGATTAACGTATACACATTTCTGTACGTACGACAATGAAGCGTTACCGAATTTAATCAGTAACACATTCGAAGATTATTTCTTCACTTTGTGTACATATCGATGTTGTAACCATTATCGCTAATAATCGACATTTTCCGTCCAATCGAGTACTTGTCTCTTAATATTAATCATTTTCACTGAAGCAATGCGCGTGATGTGTCGCACTCGTGTGAAAAGAAGTTATTACACGTTTTAAAAGTTATTATTATTGAATTACGTTGCATAATAGAATTAGATTCTATCGGAGAAAGTTTTCGATGAATGATGAGGGATCGACTGCATCGACAAATTAATGCTAATTTTATAATTAATTTAATAGCGCAACGCGTTGTCTGTTACAAGTTAAATATTATGTAGGGAAAATGAAATTTAATAGCCAATGAAGGATTACTTAAACTTAATTATCGATGCAAATTATATTTTTGTATGCCTCCTGTAATCCCTAAGAGAGGTTAATTATTTGACGTAACGGATTGCCGTGAAAGTCGTGAGATACGTGATACATCCCTTTTTTCCCCCTCTTTTTTCCCCTTCGTATTTTCTTGTTTCCTCTGGCGTTATTAACTTTAGTAATACCCTTATTTCTTCTCGCCGCGAGAGGAAGGTGAAATCACATTACAGCATCGCATCCGTCCAGCCCTGTGTAGGCAGCTAGCCGGCAAGAAACGGCAAGAAATAGAGAGAGAGATATATATTATAAAAAGAATTTATATATATATTATATATATAAATATATTTATATTTTATATAGTATGGTTGTTTTAATATAATATATATATATATATAGAGAGAGAGAGAGAGAGAAAAAGAGAAAGAAATATATATATATATATATACAATTATATGCGTACTTGCGTCCGTGAGAAAGAAAATTTTATTACTCACGTCGTGGAAGAGGTTCGCTTCCTCGTCGTGGAAATCGGGACGCACATTTATTCTCTTCCTTTCCGGGGATAGTATTATTTTATTTTATCGCTTATATGATTTTCTCCTCCATCGTGATTATTATTGTCTGCGTACCTTCGTTTCAGAGATATTTATATGTCTATTCGCTATTCGAGAGCCGGCCTCGTTAAAACGTTCGGTGCTGCGATCGTTCAGGATCCTTCATCGCGATTAGTTCTTTCGCTGGACGATCGTTGGTACATGCACGCTCGGAATTTAATTTATTGCCGCGCGTTCGCGGAATTAATCAAACTAGAAATTAAGGTCGTTTCTAGGTTTTCGCGAATGAAGCAGCCGCGACGAGATCAGTCGCGATTCCCTACGTACGCAATACGCTCCTCTATGGAGACCTTTGTAAAAGGTACCACCTGATCGTTTGTTCCACCTTATGTCTTATCGCATGTAATTGTTCATCGTAGTCGCCGCGACAAAAAATAATTTTGCGCCAGTACGAAGAGTCGAGATTTACGATCGTCGAACAGTCAAGCTAACTCTTTACGTCGATTTGAGATATATTAATGGAAAGTTGATCACGACGAATCGAACATACGTTTCTGTATTATATTTTTCTTTTGTTCGCGACTGATCACCGGTTTTATGATAGATACAAGAATGTACGGTTCGACGAGAATGATAAATCTCATAGCGTTTTTCCCTTTTATGCTGATGCAAAATTATTACGTTGCGCGTGCTACTCTCGTGTCATTCCACGATACTAAAATTGTTATGGCAATTATTTCGTTTCGTTGTTATCGTTCACTAGATAATGTTAACAGTTAACTTGTATTATCGATTTTAATGCCGTGCCGATCGACCATGTAAGTGCATATTATATTGTACATATCTACACGCGGACATCCGTTCACGTTCCGATCTGATCTGAACGATAGATTTGCACCTATCTACTTGTTAAGTCGGCTGTTTTTGTAAAGTTCGTATATTCGACAAAAATCGTGATGTAAGTACGTGATGCTCGTCAAGTACGACATGTGAGAAATTGAATAATAAACGAGTTTCGATAAAATACACGTATGGCTTCTATCATCTTCCCATCATGGATATCCAATATCTCTTATATCTTTATACTCATCGCGTATCGCCTGAGATATCATGCGATAAATATTCTTGCGACAAATTAAATGTAATTAAGTAATGTAATGATATCGTATCTCATCGTGAAACCACATCCCTATTCCTTCCGTTTTATTCGTTGCAGCGCAACGATGATTACGTCTCAATATTTAAAGAAAAAATACAATCGTGCATTTTTTTTAAGATATTTTATAATTAAGCTTAAATAATGTAGATTATTATATAGCAATGGATTGAAAATTCAACAGAAATGATTCAAGCTAATTTAAGAGAGCTGACTAAGTAAAAGATTTGATTAATTACAGTGCTGATCACTTAACATAAAGTAACGAGCTTTTGTTCTCCACGATTTGGAGATAAAACGACACAAAAGCATCAAAGGTTTTTATCCTGGCTAAGAAGTAGATTCCAGACAAGATCGAAAGAAAATGCAACGCATAGTAAAAAATTAACTTTCATTTATTAGCTTACAGACTGAAAAAGAGAAAACTTAACGACGACGAGAACGAGATACAATGTAACGCACGCGTCTCTCACAGCAGTTCGCAGTGATAAATGGTCACGTGGAGAGAACGAATTAGAAAAGGCAAATTCCAAATTACGTGACTCCAGATTAATTCCAAACTATCGATCGTACATTTCGATGACAGGTTACGATCCGAGCGCAGCAGCGATCGCTGTCATCGATTTTCGAATTGACGTCGAATACGCGACATTCACGTTCAAACGCTTCGGATGCGTTTCGCGAAGTCTCACATCGCTCTTCAAACGCCTGTTTCCTCCAACGTCATGAGGACCCGCCACGAAGGGTCAATATCAAGGGATGTACCGTCGCAGAATGAGAATGCGTGCTCCATCATCCTTCGATATAACGCGAGGACGGCATTAGTCTAGGAACCAACACGGATATCTCGCGCGGCACGAAAACCGTATCGATCAAGATCGCGAGATCGCGGGAAACGTAGCGAGGAACACTTCTTCCAGGCCGCGCCTGATCGGCAATGCGGCTGACCCCATTGCCGCGATCGATCGAGTCGAGATTTGAGATCGAATGCTCCGGACAGAAGGGAGAAACGTTAGACCGACACGCGTTATCTGCGAGGGATGAGAGACATCGCGTTTCTCAGAGGTAGCGAAACCTCGCGACAGGGTGAGTCGGGATTCAACTTGGCGGCTGGAAGAAAGGCACACGCGCGAGCAAAGAACGCACACTATTCCGTAAGAAAAATGCCTCCGAAGCTTTCGCCCATATGATTTGACGTTTTCGAATAAACGTGATTACGCTAGCTGTCAATTTAATCGCACTTGGATCGAGAATTTCCAGTGCGTTCCTTCGCGAAACGAGATTGTTCTCCTGCGCGCTCTTTGTCAACCGCTATCGAGCGCGTCGATCCACCGCTGATGAACGATGAACAACGCGGAATCTCGACTCGATCCTGCGCGCGATTAACTTAGAAATATCCGTCTCTGTCCTTGGGAGCACTGGAGATCAGTTCGCGTCTCTTCCACACCGGCTGCGCCGGCACGCGCTGACTCTGCGTCGTGGAAGAAGCGGAACTGACAGACGACATCGCCGTTGACGGTGTCGCACTGAGCGACGTCTTGCCAGCCAGGGTATCGGCATCGGGTATATGGCGTGTCTGATGCCTCGTGTCCGTGTACCGTCTCTTCGTGTACTTCTTGCTCTCGGCCGAGGTCGAGTTCTTGCTCGTCTGCAGGCTCGCCGAGTCGACATCCGGCCGCGAGATCTGCAGCATTCTCTCAATGTCGGCGGTCTTGGACCTGGATCACGAAAACGTAAGAAATCGCAGTTCGTCTGCAGTTAAATCTCAGGATGCCTCGTGAATCGATATCGCGAAATCGCGTTGCTTTCAACGTAAACTTGCAAATCGACGATGTCGCGAGATCGCAAATCGCGTCGATCAAAGGAATCGCGGGAGGTTCACAGTTCCGCAGATCAGTCTCATAAAGTAGCCGGGTACAAACCGCTTTGCGCGAGCTTGCACGAAGACCTCGTCCCATGTACGAGCGTTCGAACGACCGTGACGACGAGAAAGAGGGAGAGGAGAAGAAGGAAAAGCAAGAAGGATATCCTACCTCAAAACCGCACCGCCGATGCTGGTGATGCTCGGCGTGTACGGTGCCACTGCACTCCTGCTCGCTTCCTGCTGGCCTGCCGCCGACCTGTTCACCTGCCTTACCTCGCTCGACGTTGTAAATGAGACCCTCTGGAGAACCGCTTGCTGATCCGGGATGTACGAAACGGCGGTGACCGCGCTATCGGGACTCGCCGGGGGCGATGATGCCCATGACGGAGGAGAACTCGGCGCTTGATCGCCCGACAGAGTTGCCGAGGAGCCCACGGCGCTGTCGCTTCCGTGTCTTCCACCTGAGAGCAGATATATTGGATCGAAATTGCGTTCCGCTAATCCGCGGTATCTTATAGCTATTGTACGAGCTAGTGAGGCTATGTTGTAATTAGATTCCTTGCAGACACAATTCATGCGGATCAAATTGGATTCCGTTAAAGAAAGCTCGTCGCTGTTGAACACGAGATCCTCATCTAAATTGAACATTAAATATACATCGTTTGATAATATGTATTTTGACTAGAACCCTAACTAGTTCCCTTAAAATGCGTTTATCTAGTCTACAAATCCTTGGACAATTGTATTTATTTCATTTCTTCAAGACTTCATTTGCCTCCGCCATAATAGTTTATTTCACTATCCACAAGCTTCTGGCTCACTTATTTATCTTTTTTTAATAGCTACTACGTAGCCACTAGACGCTTTGCGCTGTATATCGTTATTATTTAAATTAATATAACAATGCATGAATCGTTCTGCGATTAATTTCACAAACACATTATTACATATTTTATACGCTCTTTATAGCTCAAACGCGTCAGGCATTCTTGCAACAATATCAAATTACATGAAACACGCACCTTCGCTGCAACCGGAAATGGATCTCTGCCTCTGCCGCCTCAAGGGAGCACTAGGCTGCTTCGGTACCTCCTCGATGTAAGGAATGTCCGGGTCGTCAAGGTTCAAGGTGAATGCATCGGACATGGGTATGGTAAGGCTGGCGGTAATCACTATTGGCGAGGATCTCCGGCGAGGATCAGACGGATCCTCGCTCGATCCGCTATCGACGCTGTTGCTTCTGCCCTCCTCTTTCCTTCGACTTCCTGGTCTCTTGGGCCGTCGCGGCCTTGGTCCGATATCGCCGCCAACGCCGGCAGTCTGGTGCAGGCATTGTTCTCTCGTCCACATCTGGAAGCGAAAGAGCGGCTCTTCTACTCCGATGCTTTTCCGCGTGATGAGAACGAGCGAGCAAAGTATAAGCAACGGACAATGTTGGCAATCATATACCGAATCATAATATTAATACCGATCGTATCAATGTTACGATTCTTCGTTATTCTTTGCGTTCGAATCCGAACGCATCAGAATTCATCGCCGAGCGGACTGAAAATGCGTAATGGCGGCACCTTTCTCGTCGACGTTGTCGTCGCCGCGGTACTCGTCGAGGTAGTCAATGTCTCCTCCACCGAGAAGGTCTCCGCTTCGCTATACGGGTCCGCTTCATCCCCGCATTGTCTGCAAAAACACGTACGGAACTTGGCTTCAACTTTCTTGTCCATATTACTAGACCATGAGTCGCAAACGACTCGCGACACGCAAGAACACGTTGATCGATCGATCTCGCATCGACCCAACTCTACTCGTTGGGTCAAGGACAAAATTGGCGGTTCGAAAAAATTGCTTCCTTAAAGATGCCGATATGATGTATGAAATGTAATAAGATATTTCATGAATAAAAGGAAAGAGATATATGCGAAGATCGATAGATAGTTCCACTAGCTTTGCAAAGTTTAAATAAACTGTTTCGGATCTATAGACACTATAAATAATTCCAGCAAGAGTTGCTGCTATAAGCGTTCGTAATTTTTAATGTAATCCACACGTAGTTGTTGTTTCTGTAATTTTCTCTCTAATATATATAAAACACTTCCTTTGTCATTAAAGCACGGATTATGTTCGATAATATTCGCGACATTGACACAAGCAGCAAAGACACGAACAATATTTAATGACGAACGTTATATCACTGAGAAACCATAAATTATTATCAAGTACACGTTACGTAGATGCCATAATAATAATAAAATAATTGAATAAAAAACAAAGCTGCCGTGGATAAAAGAGAATGATGAAAAGGAATTCACAGTCGAATTCATATTCAAATGATAAATCTTCGTGTTCGATAACGACGGCTCATATATATGATGGTATCCCGTGGCTCGCTATAAGCGATCGGAACAACTTGTCCGATCACTCAAGAGGACGACGAAGAGGATGACGAGCGAGTAAACGCGATACTCACTCTTCGATCCGACGAGACAGAGCGATATCCAGCTCCACCGGATGGGTATCCATCATGTGCAGGTAAACTTCGTCCAGCAACGCAGCCGGCAGTGTGAATAAAGTCGATGTGTGTTCCAGGAGAGCGCGCACCACGTTTATCACGTCTATCCTCTCCTCGGCCCTCTCCGCCGAGAGCTCGGATCTCACCTGGGTGGCTTTCACGCAGTGTAGAATATTCGGCGCGAATACCTAAAATGTGCGATCGGACCTTGTTACTGATACCTGCCGACCCGAATGTATTCTAATCGATCAACGCGCCACCTTCGTGACTATTCCGCGATGATTGACGATAACCGAGACAGTCTGCTGAATTAATTCCTCAATCTCCGGAAATCTCTGCGCCATGTAATGACACGCGTACGATCGATAAGCGTGTATCTAAATCTCGCGCGAAAGAAGAGAAAGTAGAGAATCGAAGTTAATTTCCAATCTATCAAGCAGACGCAGACGCTTTTTATGCGTACCGATGCATCTCATGGACTCTCCTGAGGATGGAATAAAGGATGAGCGAGCGCGCGAGCGCGGATTGGCCGCACTGATTTAACAGGAGTTTTAAGAAATGCATTGCGCTGGGACTGGAATAGTCAAGATCTTTCGACCAGAGTCTCCCTAGAGTCGCAGCTTGCTCGCTTGTGGTTGGATGAAAAAGTAATGAAGATATGCTGCAGGTATGCTGCCAGAGAATAAATTAACTCAGTTTTTCCACTTGGTAAATTAAGGGGAGGAAATTAGGAAGCCAAGGCGACGAATGCGTAGAGATTCTAAAGACTCTTACTCTTTCAAAATTCTTCTTTCCGTCTGGAAATTCTCGCGAACATTCGTAAAAACGCGATCCATTTTTCTCGGCTGGTTTTCTCGAGTTACGCTCCCGACTTTGGTCCGAAAAATTGCAGATCAGAACATAACGTAACGTAACATGTTGGAAAAGGAGCAAAGAAAAAGAAAGAAAAAGTCTCGAGTCTCTGATCGAGCCTTCGTTGTTGTGATCCCGATGATTGATCGTCGATTAATGCAGAATTTCTCTCGCGCGTCTTGAGGGAAGAGGGAACAAAAGAAAAATCAACGATGCGCGGGACGCAATGCGGGAAACAGATTGGCTAAGGGATCAGAGTCGAAGTGTACTGCTGACGATTGCTGATGATACTGACGGTCGCCAGATTCGTCGCGTCCATTTTATTTCCGGAGATCCACTCGCCGGTCTCGCTCTTCCGATCCTCGCTGTTCGCCGCGACGACGCTGAGGAAGTTCAGAAGTGCCCAGAGGGTCTCGCGATTGGGTGTGGGCAGCAGCTGAATGAGATGCTGAAGAGCTTCCTGCTGCAACCGCCTGTTTCTGATCTCTGGAAGAACATTGGAATGACTCGATTATCATGGCCGTATGAACGCGCGAAAGATTGAATCAGAAAATTGAAAGTGGATTCGCAGCTGAAATTGCAGAGGGGGCGGGGAAGATTGCGGAAACGGTTGAACGCGCAGGCGAATTCGGTGCCGATAATGCGCGTTGTCAAGATCGCGTTGTCCTTGGATTACGAGCGAAAGCCGAGAAAAAGGGAAATAATGGTGTTGAGCGTTTTAGGTCTAGCATCAGTTAGAAACTGATCCTTACTTACTTTGAGTGTGCACGAAGGCTTGATACAGATCCCTGCAGAGCAAAGGATCCGGCAAATCGCGGAAGTACTCCTTCAGAAGGGTGGCTACGTCATGGGGACACTGGTCGGGACCTATTTTAGTTTCACGTCCGCAATCGAAGTCCTCCCGTAACTGGAATTAATTGTAATCAATTCATTGTTACGCTGATTTGCATCGAAGACATTGGCCGTGATAAATCTGCTTTCGCAAAATATATGCCGCGTTTAAATTAGTTCATTACTACTAATGCTAATTTACATCGTTTGAGAGAAAGAGAGGGAGAGAGAGAGAGAGAGAGAGAGAGAGAGAGAGAGAGAGATTAGATTGATTATTTCACGAATGTTTGATTTTCGATAAAATTATATTACGCGATAATGGGAACACTATAATGAGGGTATTAAAGGGAAAATCCGGTTACCGTAAAGATTAATCCGTAAAGAGGATATTATAAAATCTGGCGATTCTTGATTTAAGCCTATTAACCCGGTGATATTCATGAATCATTAACGATACTAAGCGCTTACTTAGCAGAAAATTGTTTCCTCTGTACGAAAGTCTACCTTTTTTCCCAAGAATAGAAATACAAGGAGGAAGATAAGAATCTTGGAAATGCAAAATAAAGGAATCGACAATCATGCATTTTAAGATAAATTTTAATCATCTCGCGTGATTCTCATTAGAAGGCCACGTTCTTGAACGTCTCTACGGTAAGATCGACGAGATGCTTCTTCGTTGTGAAAGGAACATCGTACCTGTCTCACCCTCTTTTTCGAAGGTGACACGCGAAATACACCTAGCGTCCGGAGGCCAGTAGTCTCGAGATGCCTGATGCATTGCCTCACAATGCCTGGTACCGCGTCCCATTCACCGGAAGAGCTTCCTCCGCCACTATCGCTCAGCTCGAGCACTCCGGAATCGCTTCCTGTAAGAGTACCACCTTTCGACGACAGAGACTCGCAGGAACCTCCCTGGTTCAGTAAAGGAAAACTTCATTCGTGCCGGAAGTAGATAGAAATGTACGTGTATGTGTTACCGAATGGCGCTAATTTCCTTCCCGATAAATTGTAAAAGTCTTTTGTCAAATATGTCAGATAGCGAGGATCTTTCAAGTAAGAAAAAGAAAATGAAACTCGAAATTACACGCTCGTGATCCATATCAAATCATGCATCCAGATTACGTTGGATCAGGGAAAGAGAATAACGAGCATGCATATGTCGCGCTATATGTTCACGTATTTCCTGTAAGACATTCAGATTTCGTGCTCGTTGGCATTGAGTTCACGCGTTTCAGCGGACGATCGCCGAATCGACTCCGTTCGGGTAACGCTAAAATAAAGCTCCTGTCAGAATTAAGCTTTCTTAATTAACCAGTCGGTTAAAATTAGCGGTCCCGTTCTCGTTCTATTCGCGTCTCTGATCTATGATGTCAGCGGGATGCGCGTGACGTCGGAGAATTCCACGTCGTCCTCGTCGTGTCGTATGTACATACGAGATCGATCAATCGTGTTAGGCGTGGTCCCATTAGTCCAATGTGCACAGGGTGCCAAGAAGAACACAAACGAAGACGCAGGGCCAATCGGGGCATCTGCGACAGCACGATTTTCCCGATTCGAGGCGTGACTTTCGCGCGACATCATTTTCGCTGAATCTGGCGGATTATCGATGTTCACGTCTCGCAAACGAAACGCTCTCGAAGTTGCTCCGGCGATAACACGTTGATCGTCGTCGTCTGAATTCTCACGATCGTCCTCACGTCGTATCGGATTTTACGGGGACGATTTTACAGAGACGCCACAAAAATACGCCATGTCGCATCAAATTATACGGCATTTTATTCGAGCTGCGTGCATTCCGCAATCTTTCCCGGAACGCAATGAAAAATGCTGCTGGCGCATGCTGATCGCGCGTCCTCCTTGCATCCCCCGTTCGATATTAATTGTTCGATATCCCTCACCGACGAGAGCCGGAAGTGAAACGCGACGCGGCGAGCAGCACGAGGGCGGAGATATTATAAATTATATCTATTTCTGCCGATGAAGCACAGATATTTCGGGTACGGCAAACAGCTGATTTATCGTTCCTAGTCGTAAAAAAACTTCGAGTGCAAGCGACACGTCAATTTCTGCCTTCGGCGTGCCCGTTATTGTTATTGCAATCGTTTATCTCGAGCGGTTCGAGATCTAGAAGAAAGATGTTTCGCTTCTCTTTGTCCACTTTGTCGTCCACTTTATTTCTATTACTAAAAATACGTAAATCTGATTTCCAGATTCAAGAAAGAGTGGCATATGGGAAGCGTTTATCTTTATCACGATATGCTCATTATAGATAACGTTAATGTCAAGCACATTTTGCGAATAGCAAAATGACGTTAGGAACGAACAATTTCAAATTCCAAATTCGCAATGCAGAAGTATATCGTATGTGTCCAAATATGGAAATAACTTTTCTTTTCTAAAATTTCCAAGATATATATCCCATGTATAGATACACACATACAGACGAAATGTTATCCGTATATTAATTGGAATTGGGATTGTGGTATCTGCCGCGCGAACGAACGCGATAATTCCATGACATTCGACGCGACAAAACGAAGCGCGGGCGTGCCGAGCCAATTTCCTCCGATCGTTCGGAATAATGACATTCGCCGATGTCGGTCGAGATACATCGCGGATATGCGTCGATGCCGGTGCATTTACGGATTCCGAAGTGATCTCGGATCGGACAGCGAGCGATGATCACGCTTACGATCTGGACACGAAATTTATCCCGCAAACGCGACACGCTCCACCATTGTTCCGCCCTCGCGACTGATCCGATTTATTTCGTAAGTGGGGGCGGGAAAACAAAAGTGAATAGTCGTCGATTCGGACTGCAAGTGTACGTGAGCGTATAAGTACGTCTAATAAAGAAGAGGGAACTCTGGCGAATCGATCGCGGATCGTAAAAGTCAAGTTCACGATCGTATCGATTTGGTTTGTCCGTCTCTGTTTCGACGATGAGAATCCAAGGCCAATTGCACATCTAGCGACCGCAATTTCGCAGATAATCCCGTAGCGAGAATGCACGACGCAAGTGATTTGCTGTCGACCCGCCCTGCGACGAGAGAAAAAAGAAGAGGAAAAAAAGAAAGAGAGAGAAAGGCAAAGCGGAATCCGAGGCGAGAACTCGCGAGCTTTGCGATTCTTTCGCGCGCGCGACTAATCTGTTTGTATCGCTTTTCTCGGTCCGCGGAGAGAATTGCAAATTGAGACGCGCACGGCGCAGCTGATGGAGCGCGATTCTCGCAATTAAGCGATTCTCGAGCGAGATCGAGGGAAGCGTAGCCTCGCGGAATCACATAATCGTGCACTCTCGCGCACTCGATCAGTCGGGAACATGAGACTGCATTAAATTCTGTTTCCCCTTTTTTTTGCAACGCGCATCCATCCGCGATACATCCGTGAACGCGCATCGTAACGCGAGATCGCGAAATGTTTTCCAACGATGATCGATTCTATTAAGGGAATCGTCCGCGGAGACATCGTAAATACACGAATCGTATCTCGTATCCCGGAGGTCGGGCGCGACCTCCGGGTGACTCTCGCGGCATTACGATAAGGTGAAAGTTCACGAGTGCATCGCATGGTACTGTGATAATTAATTAGGAAGTTTCCGCAGAAGTATAAACGCAGCGCAGTCATTATGCAGCGGAACCGGAAATTCGCGTTCGTTTAACTGCTATCCCAGATGCCTCTTCCAGGCCTCAGTGTTCTCTGCGGAAGAGCTTGTCGACGATGACCCGGACAATTCCGAGAGTCGCTTCGGGTCGCTATCGCACCGGTACGGTATTGTTGCGACATCGCGATTGAGTTACGACAACGCCAAAGGATATTGTAGCGAATATAGCGAGCTTAGCGTAAATACAGTACATAACGCGCTCTATAACGCTCGCGCTGGCGTTCGCTCTCGATGGAGAGCGAGCAGGACGTTTCGTTCGGCGTTTACGTTCGGTAGGATATCCAGAGCGACTCAATCGGGGCCGCCACTCGTAAATAACACCAACGGAAGCCGCCGTAGCTTCGAAAATAGTTTCCCGGAGAGACAGCGGAATCATAATTCGATTATATAATAACGACGGTTATCGTAGGTTACGGTCTCGCCATAATTCTGCCAGACGCGGGACGCGAGGCATCGGGAATAATATCGAATTCTGTGACCGAGCCTTCTTAAAATAACGATGAACCGTTCTTCGAGCAAAGCGTAAAAAAAATTTGTTTTCTGTTCAGGTGGTGGCGACGCGCGCGCGCGCACGGTGCTTCTGGAATCAAAATATTCACTTCCGGCTGAGAAACCGGCGATTTGTCACATCAGAAAAAGAAAAAAAAAGAAAAAAGAAAAAAGAAAAAAGAAAATGAAGGAAAAGAAGAAAAAGGAAAGAAAAAAAGAAGAAGAAGGAGAGATCGCAGAATGAAGCGGACTGCTATTCTCTCGCGTATGAATATCCCCGCGAAGGTGAAAGTAAGCGAGAGAAACGCGTTCCACAGGCTCGAGGTGAACCTCTTCGATGCTGAAAACTCAGAGGGCTAATCCATTATTCTCATCGGACTTTGAAGAGTTGAAAGAATTCTGCGGGAGGCTATGCCTTTGCAAACGGATCTACCGGAAGTAGCGTTCGAGTAATTTCACCGCCGGAACCAGCAGAAGTCGTTATTGCGGCCGTTCAGGAACTTTTCAAGTCCCAGCAAGTACAATCTGAATTTTCCATGAAGAACGCGAGTTCTTCGGCTTATCGCGAATCATGCTCGCAAGCTAGTTGCTTCCCGCAGCGGACGCGCGCTAAAGCCGAGATCGATCCTTCACGTTGCGGATAATTTGAGTCACTCCCGTGTCGGTGGCGGATCTGACCGTCTCTAGACAGAGATGCCGAAGAATACGTAAATGCGTACTCGCGCGCGCGCGCGCGCGCGCGCGCGCGAGACCGTCAGACGTACTTGTCGAAAAATAACCACTTGCGAGCCCGACGTCTGGCTCCTGTCGCAAGTGGTCATCGATAAACAGCACCTCTTACCTCTCGCGGTGACGCAACGGATGATGCCATTAGCGATGTCGTCGGTGACGTCGGCGAGCACGTCGCCCGCGCCCGTTCTGACATGCCGGAGCATTTTGGGCGTTGTTCAAATCGATTTTTATCCTGGTCGGCCGGTCTGAACCGTCACACCGGTGCGCCATAAAATCGAGAATCGAGTACCGTTCTTCTCCGGAAGGGCGATCACGGCCACCCTTTGCGGCTCGTCCGCGTAATAAATCCGCGCGCGAGTGTGTGTGTTTATTACGGGCGAGCTAAGAATCACATAAATTCCGCACTTTGTAGTGCGATATCCGTTTTACGCCGCTACTATATTCGTTCGCCGCCCGCAGCGGCGAATCTTTAACGCTCGGTCGATCAGCTGCCAAGCTCTACCACTCGAAAGAAACTTTCGCAAGTAATACAGGTCAACGCCTTGAGCAGCAAATGGCTGTCGATATCGCGCAGCTGCGTACCGTGTGTCGCTCGTGATAGCCACGGTACGGTTTCCCCATTTTCCCGAACCCTTCCGTCCGTTATTGTCGTATCAAATCTAAGGCGATCTAAGCGCTAAGAGTCTGCAGAAATCTGTGCAAAGGGAACCTTCTGCTGGGGAGCCTCCCGTCCATCCACGTTGGATCATCGGCACTATGCTAACTTACCTCTTCCGTTTTCGCCGCCACTGTCATCGGTGTCTCTATGAGGCTGGAGAAACTGGTCCTGCTACCATGCCTGCTGCTCCTACTCAGGCAACCGACATCGGTCATCTCCCCGGCAGCGATCCGAGCGAGCCTATCGTTCTCTATGCATTGCGAGAGCGGTATGCCGAACACAAGGCCGCCGGCTACGTCTGCAATGAAACATCCGCATTTCAGACATACGCAGAAATTCGCAAGAAATTCCTGTTACGGCGGCGTTAACGTGGCAACCGTACATACGATTACCCTAAAGTTCGCGTTAAGTTTGACGAGGACTGTTCCTGCCAGGAGCCAGATTAAATGGAACACTTCTCCAGCTACCCCCTGATCGACCCCCGGCGCGATTTTCCAGAGGGTCTCGAGAGGACAACTGCGGTCAGCGATGATCGCGGTAGGTCGCGCTCGAGATTTCGGCAGCTTCCTCACGCGGGCCAGCTGAGAGGCGAAAGGCAATAAACCGCGTCCCTATACCGGTCCGATTATAGACCGCGATCTGGGCCATCCCAGGCCGTCGTCTCTCTCTCTCTCCCTCTCTTTCTCGCAACGTGCGTGCCACCGCGAAACTGGACGCGCGCGCAATCCACTTCGCCGACTACAATGTGCGAAGAGAGCGGGCTTCTTCTTGGAAGCGCCGAGAAGACGATCGGCATCGATCGTCACGACGCTTCGCTCTGCAGCCTCCCTCCCCGCGCGGCGGCTCCGGGTGGTACGTATTTAGAAACGCGCGGCGAAACGGACATCGGCGTGTATAAATATCCAGCGGTGTATCTTGTTGCACACGCACGTTCAAGTAATTGACACTTCCTGATGGGTGTATTTACACGTAGGCGCGATCCTGTTTGTCCATGTATCTCGATCGCCCTGGCGGCATGATTTATGCGCTCGCACGTGCTGTTACGCCGTTTAAGTGGCCGATGATTCGATGATTCGGTGTTCCCGAGAGTCGTCACTCGGCGCGATCGTCGAGTGGTCCAGCCGGCCCGTTCGCCGAGCTTTCATGGATAACATTGCTAATGTTGATAACATTGTTCCAATCTCTTCGCACGTATTGACGCTCCGGTGACTTTTTACGGAACACTCGCGTCCAGATAGACGACCCAATCTCCGTTCCAGCTTCCGAGCGCGCCGAGGGACAAGGGGTCGCCATTCGCAACGGTTCATGATTCGCATCGCGTTGCTACCAGCACGTGTGCGCGCATGGCGCGAAGGGTGCGAACGACCTCGCCAGCCGGCAAAGAGCCTCCCGATTGACGTCCGACGCGCCCTACACGCACAAGAGGGGAGAGTGGAGGCCGGGAGGCGCACACTTGTGCCCAGCGTGCGCGGACCGCAAATAAACCTGATATATGCGGAAATATGTACCGCCACCGAGCATCCCGCGGCTAATTTTAGCCGGCGAAATTGTGTCTCATACCAGCCTGGCCGGCCGATGCTGCGCGCTGCGTCCCGCCCCTCGCCCTGCCGCCCGCAGCCGAATGGATGCGTTTCTCGCTCGGCGGACGATGATCGCTAACACGCCGATTATCATCGCGATTAATCCGCTTGATCGGAGGGAGACACGACCGCCTCACGATGTCGCGAAGCTGCGACAATCCTCGAGGCGACTTCAGGCGAGGTCGAGCGGTCTCTCCGCGTGAAAAGCTTTCCGCTTCGTTTAAGGTTTTCGCGCGACGAAAAGCGACGATTTATGCGACTCCTTAACGCGCGCTCGAGGGATGCTTCGTGGCGTTCTTTTCGCCAATTATCTCTCATGCTTGCGCGTCCACATTTGCAGCGACGACGAGATTCGTGGCTCGCGCCGCGCAATGCGCGGCACAGGGATGATCTCATCGGAAGGGAAGACCCTTTCGATACCGTCGCAATTCGTTCATCGCAAGCTCACGGATTCTTGTCTGCAGACACCCAAATGCGACGCAAAAGTACGATTCAATGACACGACATTGTTTAAGTTGGAGCAAGATGGAACGAGCGGGCGCGACGAGACGCATTTTTAAGTAACGCTTGCTTGCGGGAAATTGCAGCTGCATTCGATTGCGTCGACGTGAGGATGTAAAAAAGGTTATCCTGACGATGACTTGTTCAATTCGCGGAAGTTGCCGCGTCCGCGAGCGCAGCGCTGATCAGTTTCGCCAAACTAATTTCCCCTCGCATTGTCGGAGACTATTGTTCCTCCCCCCTACCCCTGCGCATAATGCAAGAGAAGTAGTTACTTCCACTTTTTCTTTCTTTTATTCATGCTTACCCTTTATCGTCTACGATGACCTTTAGATTTCTATTGGCTCGTCTATTGATCACACGCGTGTAACTGAATATCTTTAAGAAGAGAGAGAGAGAGTTTGAAAAACTGGTGATATCTTTCTCGCTCGCTTTACGCTCGTTTTCATTCACAAACAAGCGGGGGAAATTCAAGTCCGCTTTTCGACGGTATGGAGCGCCAATGTGCTTTTCATGTCATTTCGAGGACAGGCGTTTTATAAAATTGATCTCGAGACTGATGAAATTTTGCACTCTCCTTCCGCCGTTTGATCGTCGCCCACAAACGCGAAATATTCGATGACGATTCAAGCGCTCTTCACAATGACCAAGCATGGAATTTTGAAACAACCGAGGCACCGAGGATGGCCGAACGAAAATAGATGAGGAATTTGTCCCAAGAACAATATTTATCTTTGTTGCGGCGCGGATCAAAATATATATATATATATATATATATATATATATATATATATATCTCACATAAATACATACGTACACGTGTGCGCAGGAATGTCGTAAACGTATCAAGTGATAGAGCACCCCCTCGAACTTCAGCGGGCGCTATTGCGCCCGTCTGAAAATAACTGGACTAGTTATTCTCCAAACAAATAATTGCCGGCCATAAATTACGTCCGCTAAATACGCGATTTTCTGCGTGCCGCACCGCGCACGTCGCACTTAATTATTGACTCGGCCGTACGTATTTCCGCGACTCGCCGCGTCCCCGCGCGATGACGATCCCGATAAATTTATATCTTTGCGCAGATTTGCGCGCGTAACTTAACGTTTTAATGTGCAAAATCGGCAATCGAGAGAGTCAAGAGACATCGATCGAGAGAAAGAGAGACAGAGATGTTGCCAAGGACACCGAGGACATAAATTCAAACGCGAGATGCATCGAGAGGATGAGATTATACGCGCGGAGGAAACACACTTTATCACTTCAAGTCCTTACATTGTTATCTATAATACGCGCAAGATTCTCTTCATCGTGATGCATCACGAACATTCGTTACTTTTATCATCATCGTGCTGATATTCTTCTCCCTTCTTCGGGAGAGTCTTGATCGCCTATCTCGTGACAAAGCATCGCGAAAAGCATTATTTACTCGAGATGATAAGCTCGCGCGGCCAAGAGCGGGTATCAAGTGCTCATTGGTGTGAAACTATGAAGAATTAATTGTCGGGCGAGGAATTATCATTCGTGAGAGGCGCAGATCGCGCTTCTAATGTAGAGCTGAACCACCTGTGCAGAAATAAACGATTTGCACAGAGAACCAACTGTAAAGAGGGATCAAAGAAAGAAGGCGCGAAGGAGAAAAATCCGCGATTATGCTCTCTTTGTTGATCCGCGCGCGCTAAATATGCCTCGAATGAGAATTCGCAGCTCGTATTCTCGGATGCTGCACGTCTCGTCCGCAGCATTCGTTGTCGATTCATTACTGGACCGATCGTGTCGATTAAAAGTTATCGATATTTCAATTGACCGTGTAAGATGGAATTCTTTGTAAGAATAGTCAACAAGGAAGCTGAAGCTTTCATCTGCCGTCGATTTATCTGACAAGACAAATGATCGTGGAGCGTGCAAGTCGCGTCACGCATTTGCTCGCCTAAAAGTCACTCTAGGGATGACATAAAAAAATCATATCAGTTTTAGATGCTCACTATGAGAGATCCTCTTTTCCATTCCGATTTTAGATTGGAAAGGGGATAATTCCTTACGAGACAATTAACGGACAGTTGATCAGTCATGAGGTTTCATTGAATCGTCGCGTTTCTGAGCTGATAATCGCGAGTCCCTTTTGTCTTTGCGCTGTGCTGAGTTTACGATCGAAATGGCATCTCGCCGTTTTCGTTTGCGCTGCAATCGAGGAGAGATAAACGCGTGTATAAATAACGTTACCGCGGAGCTTCGTTTTGCACTTGGAATTGATTAATCCTCCTCGACGGAAGCAATATAGCTGCATCGATTTTGTACTTACCCTTTTCCTTCTCATCCTTAGCCTTATTGTCGAAGAAGCCCGTTGTCAATGCCTTTCTCTTTAGCAAATACGCTCGTCTTTTCGGCTTTGTAGTTACCGACCCGCTGCCGAGCGATTCTGAAAGCAAATCAGAAGAGAGAATGATCCGATAGATCACACAAGACGCAGTTCTCGTCTCTAAATAATATATTATGCAACTTCACTCGAAGAATCGGAACATCTACGTTTATTCATGCCGGAATAATTCATGCTCAAGAAGATGCTAAAATAAATTAAAATGTTAAAATAAATCGTCTATCGATTGAATTTGACAAGTTTCATTAGCAATGGAAGAGACTGTAGGAGAATCTCAATTGATACAAGGAAATCAAACGTATAACGTTATAATAATATATCCCTGCGTTCGCGTGGCTTCGGTGTGATAATTAACAATCTTGAACGAAATCGTTCGTAACGAAATCCTTGGCCTTCAGCTGTTAATTTGTCAAATTAACAAACCTGAGTTAAAAAAGATTAATGAAAGAGACTGAAAGAGAATTTGACGATATGCAGGAAATCAAGCGATGTTCTATAATATCTCTAGTTTTTATCAAGTAACTTCGGTATGACAGGAGGACAACGTGATAGTTGTGTAATTAGATCGAGCAACTTTGGATGAAATTCTATGAAATTCTGAAGTTGACCTCGGCTGACGCCGGAACGTTATACGAGATGTTTTACGGAAATCTGAATTCCGCTTCTTGTTTCCCATAATGGCTTTCATGCTGTGATCGATTACATCCCCGAGCTGCCACACAACTACAAGCCTACAACTCCGCGTACAGGCACAAAAAAATATCGAGCAAGCGAGAAGAATGAACTTCGCGCAAGAAGCAGCAGAGTCACGGCGGTTCGGTTTAGCGATCGAGCGAGGAAATTAAAAAGATTCTCTGAGTTTAACGGTTTGCTGTTAAACAAAAGAAGATGTCGATGCGAATCGAGGATGGCTCGCATTCCCTGTCGAGTGAGCGTTTTCACTGCTATTTTTATTATAATGCGGCCGGTGCACGGTCATTTTGTTTCGCAATGCAGTAGCAACGCTTTTACTCTTTGAAGAACATGTACGTGCTCGAAGAGTGCATGCTCACGTACGAGAAACGTATAAATACACGCTCGAAAAATTGCCGCTTACGCACAATAATACATATTGTTATATCGATAGAATATTCGATAATATTGAATATCTCAGATAGTTTATCATCACGAAACGATTAATCATCGACAAGACTGTATCTATTTTTTCTCCGGCACTTCCATCAGTTTTCTTTAAATAATTGGAAACGGAAATATCCTAATGTTATGCAAATTAATTCCCGAGGGGCAAGTTTTGTATTTATATAACTTCTTTTATTTGTACGACATAAGTTTTGTATCTGTACAATCCAAGTTCTCATTCGTGTAAACCAAATTTTTTACTTGTGCAATCTAATTCCTTTATTTGTGTAACCCAATTTTTTATTTGCAAATCAATCGCTTTGAAATATATCATACAATAGCTGAATATTAATTGTATTCATTTATAGACACTCTTATAATCTCATCATTTTTTCATTAATCAAAGATATCTATATACATTGACAGTACAACATTCTTACAAATATATCAATGTGAATCGTATTATTTTAAAATATTCGAATTATTGTAATAAATTTCATCACAATGTTTAGAGAGACAGGAAACGTAATCGTGAGCAGAAAACGCATTCCACGTGTTAGTATCGATTCGTCTGCGTCCGCGTCAAATTTTGTTACAAGCGCTGCAGCGTTAACAATCGCAGCATCCTCGCATCCCGATCTCTCGTCTATCCGTTATCACGGATGGTACTCGCTAGAGAGGAGACATCGAGATTCAAGTGGACGCTTCATCGTGAAGGCGAACGAACGCTCATATCTATAAACACGTCAATCATCTGAAGTTCAGACAAGACAACCGAATGGCGCCGTGTCTTCGTGATAGACGCCGAAGTGCTCTCGCATCTCGAGAATGAGAAAGAGAGAGAGAGAGAGAGAGATCACGAGATTCCTTCTTTCATTGTCATTCCTTGCAGGTACATCGATCACTCAAAGTGCTCGTCGTTTATTTTTCCCCGTCACGCCGTGCTCGCTCGCCATTGAGAAACGCGCGAAACTGAAGACAGCCGAGCGAGAAAATGAGATCCGGAATTTGCCGAAAGAAATTATATTTTATCCGCGCCATTATTCACGCCCAACGAAGAGATTCATTCGACTTATCGCATTCCGAGATTCTTATAATTCCCCTATAAAATCTGCATCATTTGTCTTATGACTAAATGGAAAGTTCACGCGTAAATCGTGTAAAGCATGAAGCTAAATAATAATATTGAAAGAGGAGGCGAATCCAGCGAATCACATGGCGCGCGGAGGCGTTGATGAGGAAGCATATTCGATTCCGTATGAAGTATCCAAGAAATTCACGATACCCATCGACCTTTGCTAAATAGGAACGGGTGTTTAGACACGCCAAGAATTTCCTTGGACGATGCTTCCTCTTTGTCTCCACTCGAACGACCGTGTCGCAACCGACACGATTTTAAGGGAATCGCATGCGTTGAGTTCCCTTCTTGATTCGCGGTGAAGGAAAGCGCAGCTTCAAGAAGAGCGGACATCGCGAATGCGTTGCTCGACAACTCGGTGTCTCTTCAAGAAGCGAACGAGGGAACGTCCGGAGTGTCTCTGCTCCGAGCAGAGATTGCTCTGTGAGACAATCGCAGTCGAACGATCTCAAGCCCAAGCAGACTCAGTCTCAAACTTCGAATACTCACCGCTCGGCGGCCTGATGTGGACACCCAGATTGAGCGCCTGTAGCTTCGCCACGGCCACCTTGCAGAGAACCTTCTTCTCGATCTCGGACAGCGTCCGTAGCGACGTGTTCTGCAGAGTGACCCGCCGACCCGCCGTGCCTGCCCAGGTGCATTTTCCCTGCGATCAAAAGAGGAACCGTCGAGTTTGCCGACATTGGGAAATGAATCCTCTTCGTCCTCGCGGCTTTGGTGCGGTGGCGGATTAAAACGCGCTGGTGATGAGCCGTGAGGGAAATATAATTCCCGCCGCGCCGCTCGTATTATTCGATCATTCAGATCGTGTAATCTTATCATTTAAACGCGCGCATGAAATTAAAATTCGTCATGCCGAAACGGATTACTCGCTCGTGATTTGTGCCGCCTCCGAGCATTGATCGCGATGATCAGCCAACGACGATGAGTCTGACAGATAAGTCTGACAGATCGCTCTCAACGTTATCTGTTCATTAATGGTTACACATCTCATAAAACTTTCATGGCAGATCAACGTGGCTGCCGCGCACTCGAGAAATAAACAGGACGGAGTGTAATATCGAGGAAGTGCCAGATACAGCGCGAGGAGATGCGATACGATGGATCGTAACTCATCTACATCTCTGTTCTATCTGGCGGCCGGGATCAAATTAATCCCGCGAAACTGTCTGGACATGTCTGAAAGCTCGCGCTTTCAGCAACGGCACGTCGCAGAGCTCGTCGCGCGCGAGTTTAACTCGCATGCGAAAACTCTGACGATGAACGATTAAGCGGGATTAAGACGTTATAAGTAAATAAATAGCGATTTACATTTGTTTTCGATGCAGTGATCGAGCAGAGGAATGTATTTTCATTAGTTAATCGCATTAGCGCACGTACCACGCTTGAATTATTAAAGCATTCAACTTTGGCGCAACATTGTGTCGCGCGTTCGTCAAAGAGAAGTAAGAACAGAGTAAACAATCCAGAGAGTCGAGAAGATTTATAAAATAAAAACGAAGCGTACGAAACGAGGATCGTCGCGATGACGCGCAACACGAGTGCGACGTGATGCATTTTGCGATTTATATCCTCAAAAACTTCCTTCAGGAACGCGATATGTCGCCGCTTCGTATCGGGATCGGCAAAGCTTCTCGAGGAAACGCGTTCTTGTTATTCGAACAGGCATTACTTGCCGGCAACATATTTGCGGCTTCGCGAGGGTGAGTTGGTGATGTAAAGACGGCAAAGGTGGCGGAGGGCTGAAGAAAAGTTCGTGACCTGCTTGTTAAAGCCCGGGGAAAATTGTTACTCGCTTGTTGTCGTGCATCCCCAAGATTGACGAGAAGCCTACGCAAGGAAGCCTCGCATGGGGATTGAACGGAAAATTGAAGACGTGGAGAGAGGGGAGGAGCAAGAAGAGATCTAACGAAGAGAGGGAGGGAGTCCTGTGCGAAGTAAAGGGAGGATTATACACGAGCTTCGCTTTCCATGCAAATACAAATGGAAGCTACTAGTTTCAGGCCGTCATTACCCGCCCGATCGAGGCGAACCCTCTTTATTCTTTCTCTCGCCTGTCAATGAGAAACCTACTTCTTCGAGTTAACGCGTGACAAAGTACTTTAAACGATATTACGTACCGCGGGATCCAATGGAATTCTGGAGAAATAGCCGTTCCGATTCAACGAGAACGCGCCAACGTTCGGCTAACGCGTTCCGCAGAGAGTGTTTTTATTTCCATCACGTCCACGGGAATATGATACGTTTGATCGTTAATCGCGCGCGTTAATGGCACCTGTAAAGCATTCCCTTCTTCGGAGGAGATCCATTGCCGCGGATGAGCGGAGACGAAGAACCCGCATTTAATTTTTGCCGTGAGACAAAACGAGATCCTTCCGTTCTTCTTTTCCTCCGCGACTTCGCGGCGGATTATTTGCCGGAGGAACGCCACGTGAGAATAGCATGAACGCGGCGACGGTGGTAGTAGACTTTGGCTTCGGTGTTGGTATATCCGAGTAGTAGTAGTAGCACAGCGGGGGTTAAGTATAGTTTATACACACCGCCACGTTGGCTGACTATTTCTGGCGGCGCCAGCGAAATTCCGAGGCCCTAAATTGGTTATCGCGCTTACCGCGCTTAACGAGAACGTCTGCCACAAGGTCGACCCCCTTTTTCTTCCTTCGCCGTTCTCCCCTTTCGCGTCCTTCACGCGCCTCGATGCCGGCGATAGGGAGGTGTCACAGGAGAAAAAGGGGAGTGTGGACAGATTGGCGAATGCTGATTATCGCGAGCCGCAGGGGAAAGCAGAGATAACTGTGTTCACGTGCTGATAACTCGGGAACTTGAAGACGATCAAGAAGATAATCATGACGACACGCGAATCCCAAAAATGCGTCGTTAACGTCGGCCCTGATTCTAAATCTTCGCAGATGTGGACACACGTTGCGCTTCAATTAATCAGAAAGGAACGACTCTTCGTTGTTTGAGGCACGATTTGAATTCGTTTTCGAGAGTTCGGAGACAGATGAGTGCACGCGGGAAAGCCCGTACGTGAATTTACATACGAGAAATTTACAAAATAATGGCGACCACCAGAGAGCATCCAGTATCTTCGCGATGCCGGCTCAAAGGCGGCTTCCCCAACAGCAGTTTATAATGCATAAACGTCTGAATTATGAGTAGCGAGAAAAGACACGTTTTGTTTTTTAGGAGTCTGCGAAGGATAAGCGCTGGAGGGAATATAAATAAAAAATATTCGCAGAGGAAAATTTTCTTTTTCTGTTATTTTGAGACTCCGGAATGAATGATGATGCTTAATTCAAGCTGGCATACATGTTAACGCACCTGAACATACTTCCGAAACGAGAGACACCACAATGTTCCTTTTCGATTTTATACCAAGCGTGAAGAAGGCAAGACGGAAGGTGAGAGGGGGAGGGACGTCGCGCGCATGCTGCTCCAACATCGCGCTCGTAAAGCATGTCCGATTGTAGTAATTCCCTTATTCCGGAATCGGTTAATTTGCGATAATAACTCCCGGCCAAAATAGCGCGATCGTCGATTGCCAATTTCGCCCATGCAATTCAGAATCTCCGCTCGCGCTCCCTCAAGAGATATATTCCTGCCTCGCGTAACGTGGGGACCACCGCCAACAACTGCCATTACGAAAATGCAGGTCTATGCCAAATTCACGGTATCCACTGTTCCTTTTTATCGGGCCTTCTGCTAATCTCGCGGGGACGCCAGGGAATGCGCGCGCATTGTATAGAGAGCGTCGGGCAATCCGCGGGTCGCATGTTAATGAGGGCCGGGAGGCGCATAATTAGCTTAATTTCCAGAAACCACGTTTCACTCCATCCCGTTGACTTTATCAACAATGGGAATTCTAAGCGCGGGAGCAATCCTACGTACTACCGAAGGAGACGACGCATGCAGATGCGAATGCGGATTACAATTACAAATTAATAAATCCCATAATCGTTACCGAGAATCCCAACTTTCTTTCGACATCGCGCCTCCAACTGGCGAATTTCCATCGAAACGCGCGAAGCGGAATTCCTCGACTTACCTGGGGCGTCCATACGGATGGCTGATGCGACGCCCTCGATGTGCTCTTGCTCCTGGACCGCCAGATCTTCTTCGCGACCAGCCGGCTACCGTGATGCACCACGCTGCTCGAGGACTTGCTCTTCTGCATCGCTGTGCCACCTGCGGAATTGGTTGACGTTGACGTGAGTGCCGGCGAACCGGGCGCCGAGTGCGGCTTATCCTTATGCGCGTTGGAACCGTGCAGGAGATGGGACAGGAAGGACTGATGATGATGGGGATGCTTTACGGGGGTGGTGGCCTCCTCGGAGCCGAGACCAGCATCGATGCTGCTCCTGGAGCTGGCGTTCCTGCTCGCCGGCGGCGATGTCGTCGTGTCCGCGTCCGACAGATTCTCGGACGGCACCTCGCGATAATGCACCGCCCAATTGTCTTCCGTCTGACAACCCTTGTTGTTACCGTCGTCGTCGCCCGGCTTAGTGATCTCGCCCTTGGCCTTGATATTGCGCAGGTTGCGATCATAGTTCACGCGTTTGAACCGATCGGCCTTGTCAGCGTCCATAGACTTCTTCCGCGCCATTCGCAGGTATCTCTTGATGGTGTCGCTCACGGACGGTGACACATCGTCGTTGTCGACGCTGCTGCGCCTCCGTCCGCTTGCAGACTTGTGTCCCGATTCTCTCTGCGAGGCTTCCTCCTTATCCTTCTCCAGACACGTCTCGAGAACGTCACGGGCGACCGGATCGGTCTGGACACCATTATCGAGGAAAGTGCGATCAGTGCTGGGTCCTTGAACAGCGATCAGAGGAGGTATCGAGGTCGGGTCTCTCCTTCCCGAAGATGACCAACCACTCGAATCCTTAAGCCTACTTCTCTCATCAGCCCACCAGCGAACGGACGGCGAACTGTAAGCACCTGTCGCTCGCGGTCCCCTGAAGCCTCTGATACACCTCAGATCGAAGTAGAGTTTCTCGAGAAGCTTTCGATCCGTCAGAATATCGGATATGACGTGCTCTCGAGAGGGAGATTTGCTATAGTAACGGCTCAGCGTCTCCATCAAGGATTTGTGAACGTAATCGCTCTGATAAGGCAGCATGGACGTCGGTACGACATTCTTCTCATCAGAAGCCGGATCCTGACGACGAGAAATCTCATCGTGCTTGGCCTGTGTCACTATCGTGTCCAGATGTTGCTGAAGCTTATCTATCAAACTGCGATAGTCAAAAGGCTTCTTCTCTTCCGCTTGTTCAGCTTCTTCTCTGCCCATGATCTCTTGCTGCGACTTGGCGGCTATCCTCGCCGCGTTGGCCGCGTCACCCTGCATGTTCAGGTACTTTTGTAGCATATCGGCGAGCTCCTTCGCCTCGGTGTCTTCCTCAGACATTTTACGACGCAGCACCGGGCTGGACGGCGTGCTGCCGCCGCTCGCCGCCGACAGCAGCCATTCCCTCTTCGCTTTGGCCAGATCGAACTTGCCAGGCGTGGTCGCGCGAAAGACGAAGCTCTGCGACGAGCTCCTGGCGTCGTCCGCCTCGTCGGCCGAGCTGGCTTGGGTCCGGCAACTGCCACCTTTCAGCTGCCTGCGACGTCTCTGAGTGCGGAAGCTCAGGCTGCCCGGATACGAGGCCTTCCGCCAAAGTAAGAAGCGCGGCTCCTTCTGACACACCTCCTGGAAGTACTGCTCGATCTTGGGTATGTCTTCCGGGCGATTGTGGGTGCCGTCCGGAATGAGACGGCGGCCAGCGTCGGCCATATAACGCCATGTCTTCCTGGTAAGCAACCATCGCTCTTTGACGGGCTTGCCGGTCCGTTTGGTCCTGCGTTCTCTGGACGTTGGCGGTGTCGCGTGTAACGAGCTTACGGTATCCGTGCTGTCACGGCGCGAGCGTCTCCTGCCACCGGCAGGACGTTCCGCCATCGTTGCGTACGTCTCTTTGCTCGCCACGCGAACCACCCTTGCAAAATCGTGTCTGACCCGATCGCGCACGATTGGGACGACTCGTGTCAGTCGCCCGCGGTCGCCGGTGAGGAAGAGTTACCGTATCATGCCAGGGATACGCGTTTCCCTTGCTCTTTCTCACTCGCGACCAGCCGCCATCGTGAATTTGTCCGCAAGACGCATGAAGGCGCCGGAAACACGGATATCTCACGATGAATGTACACCACCGCACTTTTGACACTTTGCCACTTCGCTGGAGAGCAGCAGCGCGAGATTGGGACCAGACGAGACGATGACGCGAGCTTCTCTCTATTTCTCTCTCTTTCTTTCTTTCGTGGACGATGATAATTCCGTCGCCGTGCGAGCTGCGACTGGACGATCGAATGCCAAGCTCAACTGGCAGGAAAAATCTCGGGAAAGGACAGAGCTTCTGCTTGTGCGACGTGTCGCACAGTTGACTTTCAAGATCGAGCTGCAAAAGCTCGAGGAACACCAGTCCAAAGTTTCTTCGCGCGAGATCTTCACCAGGAAGACCATCTGAGCGACGGAGATCGCGCAGCCCCAGAGCCGTACATTCTCCGAGGTCTCGCGAGGGTACGGGGGTGAAGAGGTCGGCGCAAACGAAACGCGATGCAACGACGATCGGACGTCGGAATCGCACACGTTACGATTGCCCGCGCGAGCCGGCAAGGTGGAAGCTGCCTAAGGTACGCGACTACTGCTCCTCAGGGCGTCGCGACGCTCGTGGACGCTCCGTGTCTAAAAGCGTCTTTGCCCCTTCTCTCTTCTTCCTAGCCTGCGGAAACGAGCGAGCGAGCGAGCGAACGAGCGTAAGAGAGGAGGGCGCACGCTGCGGAGACGACGACGACGACAACGACGACGGTGGAGGACCAGACCGAGGAAGAGGTACAGAGATATAGACATCAGACTGCTGCGATCTAGGTATATACCTAGGAGCATCGCAGACTGATCGTAGGCGTCGCGTCGACGACGTCGACGACGTCGCTCTTTGCCAAATGCCGACGACGCTTCCTGGCGGCGCACCGCCAGAGGCGGCCAGCACCGGCCACTGGCGTTTCTCGACGAAATAGTGTCGGCTTTGACGAAGTCGTGACGGCATTGCTGGTCTTCCTCGTCATAATGTCGAAGAGGAATGACGACGCCGCATCGCGCGTCCACGACGACATGGCAGAGTCGATCCGGCAACGAGAGTGACGTTATCGGTGCTCATCGTTGTTGTGAATCAAGTCGATAATTATAACGTGATGATGTATCAGTGTGCAGATCAGTGAGGGATTTTTTAATTGTCAATCACGCCAAGTAATGATACCGGAAAATAAATATTGAGGCCAACACAGACATTTCGACATTGATGATCTTCTTCGAATCTTCTTTCTCGAATAATGACAGAATAATAAAGTTCTATAGATGATTCTGTTATTATCGATGAATCATTTCTGTACAAACAGCTTTCTGCAAGGGCCTACCTCTCTCTCTCTCTCTCTCTCTCTCTCTCTCTCTCTCTCTCTCTCTTCCTCTTAAGAGAGAGGCAAGCCCGTGCTTCCTTTTCGCTGATCTAACAATGACGCTTGCGGCGTTGAAGCATGAAAAAGCCAACCATTAACATCAGAGAGGCACCGTTGAACGACAATATTTACACCAAGGTAGAATTAGAACAAAACCTCTCCTATTAGCGCACCACGTGTAGACGAATGGATTCACGGAAAAATAATTCGCTCACGGCAAAATGTGGCGCGTAACGTAACACGAGTAAGACGTGCGAGATACATGCGCGATACATCGATCGCGAGAAACAGTTTGGAAAATAACTGACGGCGAAATCTGCCACGAAAACACGGGATTCTTCCGCTCTAATGACGTTGAACGGCAAAGATCGAGATAGAGAGTACTGGTCGAGCATGCTCGAGTATTTTTCGCTCGTGAATTCGCTATTTCCAGACTCATTTTACGGTGCAGTACTACAGCACGTGCTGCCGATATGGCGATCGTAAATCAGAAGTGAGTTAGTCGAGACCTGTCGACCGGTCGCGCTCTCGATCTCTCCTTTCTATCCAGAAGATCGATGATTGATTTATCGCGTTCGTTTGTCACGCAAACTCACTGCGTGAGTTAATATTGATGTTGAAGTAGGAACCGCACCGTGCAACGCGGCGCTTCCTCCCGCATTCGCTGAGAGGGCAGATCGCCGTTTACTTTCATCCTTTTTAAAATTCGTATTTTCGTGCCGCGTACGCTGTTTGCGGACGCGTGGGTGGTTTTGCCAGGAACGCCAGGGAGGATTCGCTCGCGTCGAGCGAAAGCGGGCTCCGAAATCGCGCGATCTCCGCCTCGCGAAAATGCGCATAGCTCGAAGAAGCGCAGCGTAAGAATGCTTGCGAGTAACGAGATCCGGAACGTTATTGCTGAAAAATATTTTTCCCGAGCGAGATACGCACGCGGAGATACCCGCGCCGATAAAAGAGAAGCGAGAACTTGGGATCTTGACGAGGCAAGATTCCCTCTTGGTTGCCCGCGATTCTCGTGAATCACGACGGTATCTAATTTTATTCTATAGCAACGTATATTTTTCTTTTTATATCTTAACTGTATAAGATTATAGAACAGATAAGGTACCTGAAGTTTAACTATTTATATCTCCGAAGGATGAAAGTTAAAGATATAATAGAAAGTTAAATCCAAGTTTCTCACAGATGTATTTTTATATACGTAAAGCTCATTAAACATAAAATATGTGTATCTTGTATTTCATTTCTGCGAAATTCTATTTCATATATATTTGCGATTTATTTTGCGACAAGCCGTGAACAAGACTCGCGTTACTCTTGTGTCCTGTAATGACGCACAATAATAAGAAGGTAAGACTCTCGTGTCCCTTTGCGTCATATCTTCGGGGGAATTCCACCGTGTCGAGCACGATAAGAAGTTTCAACGCGTTCGGACGAGTTTCGATAAGGTCCACCGGCAGACACTTGGGCGTCTGACGAATGCAAACTCTAAAGATAGAGCGATGTCTTCTCCGTGTCCCGTTTCCTCCCTCGCTTATTTATCATCGCCTTTCCATCCTAAGGATATGCGGACGTATTCAAGCATCGAATAAATTTCTCCATCTTAACATTACGAGTGAATTAGAATTCGATCTCGCATCGATTTCCTATCAGTCCACAGCGAGAGAGAACTTTACGGCCCGTTTCAGCCATCAAAGGCTATTTGCATTCACGATACATCCCCGCGCTCGACGACACTTCATGGTTTTTATCGATCGTGGGAAACGACACGGACACGCCGGAAATGATAAACGACCTGCTAACCGGCGATTACAGACAACGGATCCGGTACCGCAACGGATACCAGACCGCAAAATCCTTTCGCACGACTATCGGGCAAACATAAATGCAAAATTGATACGCGAATCGTGTGCGATTAAACAGACCGTTTTTACGATAATGGAAACTATTACGCGTCTGATAACTTATTATTGTGCAGTAATATTCCGATGGCGATGATGGAAAGGCGATCTAACATCGCGTATTTGATTCACTGTTGCGTTCTCAATAATTATAACAACCTCGTTTTCGAGACTTATATGCGCGCGAACGATGTTCTTGACCGATGACGAGGTTTTATGGAAATTCTAAGAGACACCTCCTAACGTTAACGTTAATCCAAAGTTGCGGTGAGAGAAGAACGTCAGAGCCGATTTTCCAAAAACAAAATTTATTTCTTGAAATTATTGAACAGCATTTGACAAACGCGATGCAAGCTCTCATCGAGGGCGGAATATGAACTTTCCTCGTGTCACACTTGACATTTTTTCCTAGCTCCAAGGATATCGAAATCGTTCCTCGATAACGTGAAAAGGAATTCCTTGATCTAACGATCGGTTCAGCGGATTACTTTCCGGTATTCGGAATTCGATTTCGGGAGATTGCTCGCAAAATCCGTTACGCGAGATATTATGTTGTCGGTTTACGACCAACGCGGAAATCGAAATCTTAACTGTCACGAGGGATCAATGATTTGCCATATGTACCATAAATATACCCGAGTATCATTAAATAAGTCATATATCTTATAGATGATTCGTTCCCTGAATGTACGGATAGATTCAGACGACTACTTGTATCAAATTTCTATCCTAGTTTCCAAAAAGGAAACCTTCACTTTGATGTACTTGTAAAGAACGCCTAGAAATAATCTCAGATGTAAGGGAAATGAACGGGAGTTTTGTTTTCTTGCATAGATTGCAGCTTTTGATACATACTCACACTCTGGAAAAGAGAAGTACGTATTCGCCGAAAGTAGCTGTGAAAGTATCCGGGCGATCAAAATTCCGCGGATATGTGCTTGAAGGAATCTTTGAACAAAAAGGCGAAAACGTAGGATTTTCGTTTTGTGGGAGCTGTCCTGATTTTTTGCAAGCCGATACGCGCGCGCCAGAAAGAGATCGAAGCCCGGGGATAAGCAGTTAAATATCGCTGACCAACGATGATTCGCGTAATCTGTGATGAGGGATTTTCGTGAAAACGTGCTATTATGTCATCGTACGAGCTTTACCTCCATCATGAACAACGTCAACGTAATCTAAATGCCTTGATAAAGATAGCAGTTACATCGAGGATTCATGAATTTGGATCGCATGACATTTCGCACTTTCACAAATCAGACTTCTAATACGACAAATATATATCTATCATTGTCGAACGAGATAATCGTTAAGATGTATCACGGTGTTCCGTCAAGATTACCGTCAATGATCTCGTAATTCAGAAGCTGAATATTTTATAGAAAAACTGACGACGAGACCGAAGGTTTCGTTTATTAATAATTTCGTTATCGCGTTTTAATTCCAAGGCTTTCTTAAGCGATTAAGCAATTATTATGAAATATTGTGATCGTTATCGGTTGAAGAATTTGACGTAATGCTCTGTGTTTCTAACGTCAGAGCGCTGATAAAGTGTGTATATGCGAATCTTAGAGCGATAATATTTAGAGTAGCGAGGAGTAAAAAGTAAGCGATGAAAATAAATATACAATTCGAGGCAAGAGACTTGTGCCGCCTGTTTGCTGCACACCTCGACGTGTATTACAACATGTATGATAATCATAATGTACGTTTGCTCGCATTCTGGCGAACATGATATCTGATATATCAAGATTAAAATTTAATTTAATTCAATCGATCTCGCTAACATCGATAGATGAGACGCTTACTCGCATTCGGCATCTATCTAATAATATCTTTCGGAAACTTTTATTGTTCGATTCGAAGGCACGTGTCCGCGCTCATTGAAATTTTTTTCACTTGCGATGATGTAATTCTGCGATTACGCACTTTCATTACGACTATCGATAATGTCGATATTGCGCTAATGGCGGAGTAAAAAAGGCGGAGAAAACGCGAGGCAAGAAGAGAAAGAGGAAAAAAAGCGAAGAGAGAGAGAAAAGGGAAAGAGAAGAGAGAATTGCGGAAGAACATTGATGGCGTAACAGCGCCAGAATAATTGTCCCAGTGGCGTCTTTTAATCCATACCGCCATACGGATTTATTTTTGGCCGGACAATCGCGCCAGAAATACCGGATTGGCCCCCCTTTCGCGATAATTCTGTTCTGGTGCTCACATGATCGCCACCACTTGGTGGTCAGGTGAACTCCGCGTACGTAGCTTGCTCGTTTCACAGCTCATTGCCAGGATTTTCGCCGCGCGATCCATTTTCACCAAATAAAAGATCAGATGAAAATGTGAAAATGAAAACGCGGGGTATCGCGCGTCGACGACAGCAGCAGAAAATTTCTACGGAAGGTTGCGGGAACCACGTTACTCGATGGATATCAACGAAAACATTTCCACGAAAATGTCGGAGAGAGAATCTGAGGAAACGAGCGTTGCACAATCTTGCACGTGATAATACGTGGCGTTCCTGAAGCGCGTTGACGCGAAAAATCGGCGATTTTGCGGCAGTTCGCGGAAGGAGTAGCAATCTGTTCGAGGGGGAGGTAAGAGAATGAGAAAGGGCAGCCCGTCATTCCTGACGCATTTCTCCTCGAGGTGTGCGATGTAACGTAGGATATAGATATCAATCATCGCGCGCGATCGGCGAGACTGGGTTAGAACCCGTTGTTATAAAATGCGCGAATTATTTTTAGACTGGTGCAAAAATATCGCAAGGTCACCGCACGCGACCATGCTGTTGCCCGACATGAGCTTCCTCCACTTGGAGGGAGCCACGTGTCGCCGCCGGAGCAAAGAAGAACGTTAGATGCCGCCACTGGATGGAATCAGCATCCCCGTCGACGTTAGCAGATGGTGATGTTGGTTCCGGATGGCAACTGCGGAAGTAATGTTCCCGAGAGAGGAAGATTGACTTCCCGGCGGATGATAGGATGGAACAATCGCTATTGAATGCAACATACACTATTCCAGCAGAGTCCCCGATGACTCTGGTGACCCGCGAACTTGTTAACATTCGCACGAAGCTTCGTCCATCTCTGCCCTAAAGATCCCAAGTCGTTACCGCCAGATTTTCGATCAATCTTCCTCTTTCTATTGCAATAGCCTCCTCTCGAGAAGAAGAAACTCCGAGAAAAATATCCTAGCTCAAATAAATCTCAGGAAGCGCGTCAGGCGCGAGACAGACATTTTAAAACATCTGCATCATTCGTCTGACAACGACTGTTTCTCTCTCGTGAATCAGCGAATAAAATAACGATCGCGCACGCGCGCTCCCCCTTTTTCGAATCTCGCTTCGTTCCAAGATCTAATAAGAGATCCTCCCCCAAGGCCTTTGGCCTTTCGTCGTCGAGAGCAACATCGTCTGGCGCAGCGTGCCATCCGACAACGGCTACCTGTGACTATCTATGTGCATACGTACGTTCGCGCGTACGTTCGCGCGTATGTCGGCGCGGATAGGGCTTATTTATGGATTGCACGGAGGCCTTTGCCAGACGGCAACTCGCGGCGCGCAATGTTAACGGCGTTCGTGCACGCGGCGCGTAACGTACGCGGGATAGTACGAGAGATCGTACACTCCAACTCGTACGAGCGCCATTAGAAAGTTCGAACCGCTCGCCGCGATTAGCCGCGAACCTATTTATTCGCGGGATCTCCCCCCGTTTCGCCGCCACTTTCCATTCTTACCGCGATCGCCGCGGGCGAGCCGAAGGCGAGTGAGAACTTAAGGCTGAGCCAAATGACCGTTTCTACTGATTTCACGCGGCGAACGGGTAAGCAGGTGCGACGACGGGGAGAGTAAAATCTACTCGGTGGATTCTCTTCTCTGGCCGGACAAGATAGAGCCAAGACAAACGATACGAGCCACACGTTATGAGCAGTGCGGCCTGCGTATCGATAATGCGGATATTTACAACCGAAAAACTCGAACGAGTATGGATAAGTCACGTTCTCTCGCCGGTTATCGTTACCTTCGCGCAACTTGCAGGGAAGACTAGCAGGGAAGGGCGGGAGAAAACGTATGACTCACGATTAGCAGCGTTCTATGCGTTTACCTGATGCGTCTTTTTTCGTGCGTTTTCGTCACGCGAAAGATGAAAGGTGCAAGAAAAATCGCTTGCAACTTGCAGACGGATTACGAGAGTCGCATTTCTCGCGCGACAAGTTCGCTGCTGCCTTTGGTGGCTGCTTTGAATCCCACGATCCATTTTGGGCCAACTATTTCTAGCTTTTATATTTATGATATCCGTTCTCGTTTCAAGAAAATAAATGTTAAAATTAGCCGGCCGCGGTGTAATGGATCGGCGAAACAATGTTTGTCTGGACCTATCGCGCACGAAATGTCGTAACCAGCGGAAATTGATCGTTCCGCGACCTCACGTTTTCCTCAACACAGCGCTCCTGTAAGATTCTGTTACACGTAATAGCACGGTAATAAAAGATCAAAATGATTGAGCTGTTTTATCAATCCGGTTGCAGATTAATGCGTCAAAGCTGGAAATACGTAAACCAATCTGTATGATTACCGTACGGTAATCCCAATCTCAACAAGGATGTAAATTAATTACGCGCTAGCGTATGCGCGTATGTGTTATTATGGATGCTGTTACGTGTAAGAAAGTGACAGCCCGAAAATTTTCCCCGACCAGTTTAGCGCGAGTTTCCCGGCCGCGCGAATTTCGTTGGCTTCGCGCGAGCATGCACTCACACAGAACCAATCGCGCCGAGCCACTACAGCTGGCAAGAATCCATGAAAATGATCCTAGTCGATGTATAAACGATTTCGACAGGCGATCTATTAACCCAAAACAGGGGATTTCCTGGCGTCAGGTCGTCGCATTCGATTCACGTATACGTTTCCGGTGAAATCACGACGTTTGATCGCCGCCGCATTCACGAAACGCATCCATGAGAGTCTGCGAAAATTTGTCGATCGATTAACGAATCGATCGGATTCAACGAGTCCAGGTCAAACGAACTCGTGATCATCGAGAATAAGGTGCAGCAGGTGTCGCAGATCAACAAGCGTGAACGCCTGGAAAGATTTATGTTGAAGGATACCATCTATTTCAAAGAGAACGATTCATTCTAATCAGAAATCAAAAGAACAGAAATGCATCATTATCTACCATGTCATAGAAATCTCTGCGTTTATCAGCATCGGTAACATCGGTCACGAGAAGAACGTGAGAAATATTCCATAACGTCCCATGATTGGGACGAGCTGCAGCGCAAAAGGGCTGTTCTGCCGAGACATCACGTTCCTCTCAACCTTGGCCTTCCCTTCGACGCGATTTACGTTTTCCGGTGACGAACATGATGCTGACGGATTCCCGCAGACTCGGAATAGAGGTCCGGGAAAACTCATCAATTGGCCTCAACAGTCTCGGCAGCGGCCGATGGATTATCGAGCGTGTCAGCACGCCTGACGTATCCAAGACGAGCCGGGGAGATCCCCGACGCGGGAATTGCTCTTTAAATATATACGCGGCCCCACGCACGTCTTGCGCCCTCTCCCTCTTCAGCCCGATCGCTGATGCCCGGCGCGACTGTCGATCACGTTTCCGTTACCGGTTACAGAAACGGCACGAGCGCGGATTCGGATCGCGCATCTCTGAGCGCGGCGTCTCGCGATTACGTGATCCCTTTTTCGGTTTCGCGGTCCGCGCGATCATACGAACAATGAGGTCTCGAAGCAAGTGTCGAGTCGCCACGCGTGCACATTCATCGAATTCGTATTGCAATATGCAGACGTACGCAGATGAAACAATCGATGGGGATATCGAGATCGCCTGGTGGATCGGCGATTTATCTCGTCTGAAAAAGATGTCAGCGGAGAGGAAGACCCACCGGCGTCTGGCTCTCGCAATAACATGCCACCGATGTTATTAATTGCAAGGGGGGAAAAAGAAAGAAAGAGAGAGAGAGAGAGAGAGAGAGAGAGAGAGAGAGAGAGAGAGAGAGGGAGAAGACGAGAACGCGGGCATTCTTCTGTGCTTTCATTGTCCTCTCTGTTGATCGCGTGATTTTTCAGTCTCGAGATAAACAGGATGGAAAGAGGAGAAGGATTTACGTGCAACAGCACGTGTTAACACGGTTCCAAACATCTTGGCCGTTGACCGAGAGATACGTCGTGATCAGTACAATAAAACACTTGCGCTCGTGATGAGCATCGAAAAAAAGATGTAAAAATAACAGAGATCGTGTTTGGCAGAGATCATATTTGCGTATTGAGAAAAAATATAATTAATGTAAATGCATACGTGTGTGTGTGTGTGTGTGTGTGTGTGTGTGTGTGTGTGGATAAAGTTTAAAGCACGAACGATGTAATTTCTGATTTTCAGCATGAAATTTGAAATGAAATTTGCGCGCAACATCGCATTATTTTCTCTCAAGAAAGACTCTCTAGAATAGGAAAAGAATATGGAATGTTGACAAAGAAATATCTTTAGAGCTGCAAATATAAGATTATGATTATTTCAACACGATATCTTAATAAATCTCAATTTCGAACAATCTGTATACCTTAGTGAATGTCGTTTTATGTCTTTTTCTAAACGAAATCGCATCGTTACATTGTCCAAACTTTTCCTAAGAGAGACAGAAAAGGAGGAGCGCAAAGAGACGAGTCAGCGCAGCCGAATCGAGAATCTCTATTCCAAACGTAAGTTTCCTTTGTCCGTCAGTCCTCGCCGAGAAATCGAGAAGTTACGTTGTCACTCGACAATTGCATCATGGCTCTCGCTCGCGAACGAGCGTTACACGTGTCTCGCGAATCGTTTAAACAATATCGTAAATTCAATACTTTACGATCGCGTCTGGTTGAAGCGGCGAACTCAATGTCACGCGAGAGACATCGTCTCCCATGCAGAAAGCACGATTTCGGCTTTGCTCGCGGGACCATCCCGCGCGAAGGTGTCGAAACGACGACGACGACGACGAGGCGAGTGCTAGCAGATTTACGAGGCGCACGATCGCACGCCTCGTGAGATCTCTCGTGTTCTCGGGACGAGCAGCACTGGAGATCCGATTTCCGATCTTCGACCGCGAGCTTCGTTCATCGACACCTCGCGAAGTCCGATATAAGATAACCATATAGATGCCGTACGGGAATGCCGACACCTTTCGCGATTCGCGATTCGCGAAAATAAATCTCTCCGCTGCCTCGCGCTTTACCCTCCTCGCAGATCTTGTACGAGCCGCTTACCGATGATGTGGTGGTACTTCTCGACGAACTGAGCGGTGCTTTGAATTCCCATGAGTGCCGCGTCGATGTTGGAGTGCCAGTTGGATGCGGAATGTCGCGGTTCCGGCTGCACCTGGCAATTGACACCTGGCATCTGCTCGAACGATCGTCGAACGATCCTTACGAGGAGATGGGGAGAGCGCTGGCCTCTTCAACGCTCATGCCGCGATCATCGCGAGCGAGATCTCGCCGGATCAGGCGAGACAATTGTAAAAATCGGCGCGATCGGATGGACCTTCGTCCGACCAAACGCCGACTCGAACCACTTCCGCTGATCCGCTTCTGTCACTCTTCGTAGCGAATTCACTCCCGCCGGAGCATTCACCTCTCACCGTCGCGTATCTCGTCCACTACGGCCGGATGAATCACTGATGATCTTCCGCGATCTAGGCTGTGAGTCACAAAGAGCATAACACTCGTCTCGTCGTCGAGGCTCGCGCTCTCCCACGAAATGTCCCCCTTATCGCGATACTCGCGCTGATATCCGCTCGGCTCATCCAGAACCGCCGGGAAAACCGGAAAAGCGGTGCGGAAACGCGCCACGGTACATCGAGAGAATCGTATGAAACGGAAGACGAAGAATAGAATAATATACAAGCGCGAGCGCCCGCTGCGAAATGCCCTGAGATTAATCAGAACCTAATCGCGGCGTCAGAAAGAAGAGATAGAGAGAGAGAGAGAGAGAGAGCATACGCAGGATCGCTATTTTTACACGGTATTATCTTGCCGTGTGAAAAATCGTGCAATTAGGAAATTCTCCGGTAAAACGTCATAGAAGATCGCCATCATAACGTGCGTGCGTGAAGCGTGCTTAATTGATTCGTCAGTTTTTTTAGCGAGATAAAGATTCAATAGACGAGACACTTGTCACATGAACGTTTTCGTTGAGGGGGAAAGTAGCGTCGCGTTGTAATGAACTGATCTTAAGATAAGCTGTCTGACGTCCGATGATTCCAGTAATCGTTAAGTCATGTTTATTTTTACTCGAGAATATATATTTGACAATGAAAATTTCAGCGATGCCGATAGGCACACGCTCGTGAAAGCTGATATTCACGGTGCTGAACTCGTAGATACACCAACTAGCCTAGCAGCGATTTACTGATCGCGTTCATCTATTTTCACAGCGATCGGTGTGCAAACGCGCTGCAGAAGAAATCTATACGATCTCTAGACTTACTTCCGCATCCGTTTCCGCTCGCAATACAAATCTTATCGCCGAGAGGATCGCCGGCACGTTACCGAATATCGCACGCGGATCTCATCGAATATATGTAGACAGTAGATCGATCTACCGATTGATTCAGCCGGCGTTACTGATCCCCCAACATCCGATCCGCCGAGGCTACCACGTGATCAGTCGCGATGAAACCGGCAGCGCCGATCGACGTCGGCCTGAACGCCGTTTCAGGTCCGCGATTTGTCAACCGTCAACCTGGATCGCGTCTCGGGACGAGCGATGGCCGAGAACATCGAGCCTCTCCAGCCGAGAAGGTCTCTCGATCACCACAATCTCGCAGATCGGTCGCGCGACAGGGACCATCGATCTTGATCTCGACTTACAATCGTCGTGCGATCGATATCGGGGACTCACGACCGCGTAATCCCTGAAATCCCTGATCAGCGAGATCCCACGCCGATCGATTCCCTCGCACAATCGACCGATCGCTCGGCCGACCGGTGTTGACGCTCAAGCTGGGTCGACGCGGAGCGCTCTCTTCTCGCGACTGGCGGCGAACGACGCGACGGCTGCTGCGAGCGCGATGCACGATCAACTACCACCGCTGAAGAGCAGAACGAGAGAGCGAACGTGAGTCAGATGAACAGAGAGAGAGAAAGGGAGGGAGAGAGAAAGACCGCTTGGACCGATAGGCATTGGCAGAGCGCTCTGGGACTCTCGGTGCTTATTTTAAAACCGCTGTCCTTCCAACTCGCGCGCTCGCGACCGTCCGTCCTGCGGCGCGCGCGGCCGCGACACGACCGGTACCGTGTAATCGCGCCGTGGTCGCGGCCACGGTGGCCTGCTGCTTAGCGTATAATCGGATGGGCTTTTTGGCAGAGACCCCTTTTCCCACCGTGTCCCGTGGGGGATCGTTTCCTGACGGCGGTCGCGTGCCGAGAAGGGGCGCAGGGATGCGCCGACGAGAGATGTACGGGATATCCTGTTTCTCGCAGCGGCTGTTTGTCGGGCTCTCGGCGTGCTGAGAGGAGAAAAGTATATGAAGTTACATACAAATGTTGTATGAGAAGTTACATCGATGAAGATGCGTAAGGACTGTAATTGGACTGTAAAATTGGACTGTAAAATTTATTGTAACTGTTTTTAATTAATCGTTATTCGTTATTGTCGTTCGCAAGAGGATCTGAGGAACCAACAAACTCGAAACATTTCAGTTTAGTCAATTTCGATTATTCGCCGTTCAGTGATTATTCGCTGATCATGCGCGGATAAATTGGATAGGTTGAGATACACGCATTGTGTAAAATGCACAGAGCGTTTTTAAATTCTTACATGTACTCGATACTTTGGGGAAAACTGATCTTTCATACCCGCTGCGCGATGCGTGCAGCTATCCCGTACATTTTCACCGTTTTCGAGCGTTTCTAACGAAAAACGACGGAGGAGACTGAACGTAGATACAAGAAACCCAATCAAGAATATACGAGAATATATCACAGAATCGAGGAGCACGCGTAGATACATGCATGCCTGTTTTATTTGCGATTGCATTGCGGAATCACAAATAGGCGATGAGAACGCTACAGCGCGATATAAATAAATGGGATTTATACAAAAACTTTGCACATCGCGAAACGGGGGCGCGCGATTTAGAATGAGAAAACGGAATGAGGACAACGGTGTGTGGTATAATTATTGAAAAATCGAAAGTAGCTTTCTAGGTCTGTTATTTCTCCGTAACGCGACGTGATGTCGATGCAACGGCATCCGGTTTATCGGCAGGTTACTTTTAATGGAAAAGTTCCTCTTGTAGGTGTGTGTGTTTGCGTCGCGCCATAAAAGCACGCATAAAAAGTTACGAAAAAACAAATTTTACGCTGCAGTGTAGCGTGCAAGCGATATTCGTTGTACGATGCTTGTCACGTGATCACCGATGATTGTGTAAACACTCGCACTTTTGTGATTAGAATGGCGCAAGATCGCCATTCAGATCATTGTTATCCGTTTATTTTCGATATCCTCTGTATAACGAATTCTCGATTACCCTTAGGAACTTCTTGCGAACTAATACGTAGACTGGCACCGAGTTATCGGATTTCTTGGCAGTGTTCATGAGAGACAACGCGATAGCCTTCACGTGCGATCATCGCTCGGAATTATTCATACAGCAATTTTATTAATTCAAGAAAAACGCAATTCGTTACAATTCGATAAACACGGTGCAGCCTTCTCTAAACGCGGGCTATGCTTGTGCTCGTATTTCTAATCGACTTTTCCCCAAAGCAAGAAAATGCTGTGTCTTTCCCCATTTTCCGATAGCGGCCAATGAAATTTTACCGTGTCGTAATTGTCCCACGTGATTTTCCTAATCTTCGCGATGCTGCGACTCACCGCGTGTACGGGGTAAAGTGATTTAGATTTCTTTCGCGGAAGCTTTTTCCCAAGGAAGCAGACAAGGAACTGAAATATGGCCAGCGACAATTCCCGCGAACGAGGTGACACGAAGCCACCGCCTCACCGTGAGCCGTTTCTGGATTTCGTTGAACGTCCGGAATTCCATGAGCTCACTGAACTGCTTTCGAAAAAGTCACCGTTCATCCTCGAAGAACTCATTTAGCAAGGAACACGATGGTTCAGCGAACCGTTGACATTACTTCCTCGGATTACTTACTTCTTCGCCAAAGCTTGCCTTACGAGAAACACATCCGTCGCTTTTCTTCTTTACTCCATCGACGGAAAATTGCGCGCGGGTAAAGCTTCGAGGGAGGGACGGGGTTGGCTTCTTAAAAGCGATGCATCTTCGCTTAAAAGTGACCGCGCGTTATAACGCGCGGGAATTAACGCTTTATTCGTGGTTCCTCGATGCAGAGGCAGCGTGAGATGATTCAGTGATTCTACATTTAGTAACGAGAAAAGAATGTCGAAATGACGAAGTCGTTAGTGATTCAGCCGCTTTTATAAATGACTAGTACGATTTACTATCCTGATAATTAAAACCTGCTATTTTTCATGCCTAAAGCATCCGTCTCTGTTTTTGTGTGAAGATATGAGTGCAATAAGTGACCGATTGTAATCGCGGTTACAACGCAGACGCATACGTGTACCGACATCTTGTTACAATTTAGTTTCGGGCATAAATTTTCCACTGTAATAAAGAGATTAAGCATGGCAAGGCCGAGTTGACGTTCCACGTCAAGCGAGGCAGCTTAAAAGCGCCACGCGGACACTTTAACGACGATAATTCTCAATTTTACGCGACATGCCCGTCGAGGCGTTCCTGTCCCCCACGAAGCTGCCCCCTTCGTCTGAATCGAATTTATTTATCGTCTAATGCGTTACTTAGCGATAAATGCTTCGCGGCGTTTTGTTACAGCGGATATTCCAGATGTACCCTCCTCCTCGGCTCTCTCCCTCTGTCCTCCCGTGGGGAGGCGCAAGAGAAACGTTTATCCCCGGTCGTTTCGTCGTCCGGGGAGATCGTCTTTGATGGCGGTGTTAGTGGGACAACAACGCCGGCAGATTCTCAGAGCTTATTTATCGCCGCCGATTCGGAATGAGGCTCTCCAGGCTCTCCTGACGTTTCATGCACAACAAAAGGACCTGTACCGAGCCCACCCTCTGATTGCGCCGCACTTTACCACCGCGCGGCAATCTCGCACTTTGTACGCGCGAGTTCCCGCCATTCCGCGAATCGCCGAGGTCCTTTCCTCTCCTCCCTTCACCTCCCTCGAGTCACGGCGGATTTATTTTTGCCGCGTCGTCCCGCGCGCGCGCGCGCCACCGCGAAAGTCAAAACACTGCGGCCGGGGGGAGCCACCCCCATATATCAAACGTTTAATTAGACGCCGCGTCGTCCGCGAATACCGGCGTAAATTCGACGAGACACCTGCGCACGCGTTTCCCGCGCGTCGACCGACGTAAAACCAAGTGCAGGAACCAAGTGCATAAACGTCATCGCCGCGGCTATCGGGGGAGAGGAGGGGAGGGGGAGGGGGGAAGGGGGCAGAGGGGCAAGAGTATGTTGCACGCGGCCGGACGCGCGCTGAGGTCTCATGATCATCACGTTCAACGTGGAGGAGACTCGAACGGTCTCGCCAGCTGCAAATATCTTTGCACGATCTGCGAAAAGAAGAAAATCGCCCGTTCGTGCGGCAAAGTGGACGGCAACGGGAGGAGTAACAGTAATTACAGGGCGGCTTTGAACTTTTCCTCGTCGCGTAAAAGCTCATCAAGTATGCGGAGAATCCGCGGACGATGAGCACAAAGAGTGGCTCAGAAGATGGACCGAAGAGGCATCGAGATAATGGCGACTACATCCGACGCGCCATTAAATCCGCTCCATTAACTTTTCCGCGACACGTGTCTCGCATGCCGCTTCTTCGCCAATGATTTTTGATCTTTTCCCATTTTTTCCTCTTCCCCTTTCCGTCCCGTCGTCTCGTCGCGGCTCTCAGGAATACGTAGAATCACACGGTGGCCGGAGAAGAAAGAGACGACAACGCAATCTATAAATCACGTTAACGGCTCCTGGTCAGAGCCGATTCTCTATCTCGTGCAGAAGTCGCTCTCAAACAATAATTTGCTGCGGTCCGAAATTTACGGATGGCGCGAGCACGTGTCGGTGATTTTTAACGGCAACGGCCGCGCGTGACTTCTGTTCTGTTGTCGCGCGAGCCGGCCGCGAGCGTTCCTCCCGGACCAAAGCGGGTAAAAGAGGCGGACGTGAGCTAAAGCGCGCCGTAAATCAAGCCTGCTCGCTTGCTTCTTCGCGGTTCCTGTCCTCGATCCTCCATTCCGTTCCGGGTCCGCGTCCCTTTCGAGGATCGATCGTTCCTTTATCTCGATGCTCGAGCGACACCGTTGAGTCTATGACCGCGTTTGTGGCAGCCGGGAAAACTGTTCCGCGAAACGGCGCGATTTCGTAAAACGCTCCTCCCCTCTTCGGGGCTTTCCATCGGTACTTTAATAGAAGCGGTGTCATCAGGGACAGATAGTCGAAGCCCCGATCTCTCCATCTGCCTAGCAACCAGACCAGAATTTGGATCGCGTGATGTGGAAGCCCTCTTCTTGCGCTCACTTCCGCCTATCGATCATCCATCGCCCCGCAGCGTCTCGAACTATCCTGAATTCGGCGACGTCGTTTTTATTTTCATCAGGCAATGGTAAGCTCCTGACAGTACAACAATAATGAGTCAAAGGGTCAGTTTCAATTCGCTGAAAAACCGACGAGTCCTATTAAACATCATATCAGCATTATTATTATTCTCAAGATGACATTAGAATTTAATGAAAGCCTTTTCAGGACAGAAGTAGTGGCGAGTCTTAACGTTGGAATGTCCAATGACCGATCCATCAAACGCGATCAATGACAATGGACATTGCTCTTTCCTATACTAACAATCGTCCATATCGATTTAGCTCGTCGAGCTTCATGATTTTGCGTCACCGTTACTTGCGATATCCGGAAGAAGAAGCAAGCAAGCAAAGTCTAATGCGGTGTCGCTCGAAAGGGCCGCAGACGCACGAAGGTGGCCGATCCTATCGAGTGCACATACGTCGTGGAAACGATGTAGTATGCACGACGACTCCGTCGACTCTTTCGTCGACGCTTGACGACGACGTCACGGTTCTATTCCTGGCGGCGTAGACGCAGCGATATCTTTAGAGCGACCATCGCTGTACAGTCCGTTTTCGAGCTTTCCTTCCATCGCGGCCGAAAACGAGTGCCAGTTGACGAGAGCAGGCGAGGCGTGCGGCGATGATTTATACTGACTAAATCGGACCACACTGCTAGCCCTCTTCTTCCCTCTCTTCCTCGTCCTACCGGTGCCCTTAATTTTGCTTCAGCGTGCTACTGCTACTGCTGCTGTTACTGTTGCTGCTGTTGCTGCTGCTGCTGCTACTGCTGCTGCTGTTTATCGCTCTTGAACGCGCCGCATCGAGAGGGCACATGGGAATCTCATCACGAGACGCGAGAGTTTAATAATTAGGATAAAAATGGGGATTTTTAGGGACGCTAAAAAGCGGTGTCGGCCATTCCGAGATCAAAGAGCAGCGCCGATGGAAATATCGCGTGCGACGCTGATTAGAAATCCAGGAAATGTGGCAAGAACTCGCGTTTTTCGACTCGCCGGCCAGAAGATCGGCGAGAAGAACTCGGGAACATCGTATAAAAATTGTGGCGAATTCTATGCGAGGAGACACGCGAGTCCGTCTATTTCGAAGTTTACGAGGCTCTTAAAAACGATCCGAGTTTCACGATGGGTAAATTTGGACAGTTTATAAAATTAGAATGATGTCAAAACGGAAACTACCAATCCGCGTAACGGTAAAAAGTCTCCAGCCGTTTGTTTCATTTATTGTGCACTTTTCGTTTTGCATTTGTGAGCAATCATGGAACAGAATCATAAAAATAAAATGTGGGATGCGAAGTGGAGAAGCGTAAAGATCCGTTTTGTACAACTTGAACAAATTTGAACGTCCGCGAGAGAATATCCGAGGACAATCGTCCGCTGACGAGGATTGTCGCAGATTAGAATCGGATATTAAATTACCAACGAATTATACTTATTATAAAAGATCAAGAAAAAATAGAAAGATAATAGAACTGATGCTTTTCGCATCTACAACGTGTGACTGGCCAGGATTAAAATCCGACGGCGTGTCTCTCGTCAGAATTAATTAACGAAATATCTTTTCGGAAACGCAGCTGTTTTTCTTTACCAGGTCAATGAGACTTCCGTCAAAAATTACAAAACCGAGGTAGAAACGTTCGTTGCGTCATTGCTAGACATAAAACTATCCGAGTCCCGTCACAAAAGCTTTAAGCAAAGATAAGCAAAGCCGGTTCGACAAACTAAGCAACGAGAAACACGGCTGTTGGCAACTTCTGTGAATTCGCGATTTCGGAAGTAGATTCGGCGCGATTTCTAATCGATGTATCCTCAAATAAAACGATCGTCCTATTCCTTCCTTCCTGCGCCGCCGGTTGCAGTCGGTGGCCGAAGATACAGTCCGTCTCTCTCGACTCTACATCGAACTATCTATCAGCTTTGGATCGCTGCCAAACAGCGATGAAAAAAGAGGAAGACACCTCGCGCGAACGAAGAATCGAATGGGCGGTTCTCGCTCTTTAATCGACTTTCCAGTCCAATTATTTTCTCAAATATCCCTTGGCACACGCAATTATTGTGTACAGACATAAGTCGTCCTCGTATAACACACACTTGTAAGGTACACTGCCGATGCCAAAAGTTCGTGGATAACAATGGACGATGAATATTTAAAGGAGAGCCTTGTACGGGCTTTGATTAAAATATAAGTCCAGCTTAAATCTAATTAAAAATCAAGTTAAAAAGTAGTTAACGCGCGTATTCATGCTGTTCATTAATAATAGCCGCTCGTGATGCCTGATACGAAAATGAATAAGGTTTTGCACCAATGGCATCATGCCAAACACAATAATTTCCAGTCTACGGTGCCATCTTTTGTTGCTACTTTGCGCCTTTGTTTGTAATAATACGGGCGAACGTGAACAGTAATACTCGATTCGAATATTTACTGGACGAGGCTTATTTATGATACTAATTTTACAATCTACAATCAGAATCGTTTAGCCAGCGATTAGACATAAAATAATAAAAATAATAGGAGGCGGAGAATTTCGAATTGCAACAGCCGATTTCGCTTATCAACACTTTCATAACAATGATTATCTCCGAATATAGAATTACGATTTAATAATTGCGAGCAGAAAAGAAACTATGATAATGCTAGAAGATCATAAACCTTTGCAAAAATTTGAAAAGCGCTTTATCTCGTGCCAAAAAATCGACTATCACTATCGATCCACGTCACATATCACAAAATGAACCGTTAACTCCGTCCAAAAATGTTTAAAAGTCTTCAGTGTGAAAATGTAAACACTAAACTGTAAATAATCATGATACCAACCGATTAAGATCTAAAAATTTTCAAACTATACAATGGAAATTTAAAGAGAAAGTCTGTCGCTGGAGAATGCGGTAAGTTAAAATCACTAAATCGCTAACTGGAAATCATGTTATTGGTATTAGTCATGACATTGTATTAATAGCACTCAACTGCAAAGAACTCTGAAAGATACCATGAAATTAATAACTATGGCCTGAGATCGCCCGAGATCCACATTTTCGTAAACTCTCTTGAAAAATCTGTCCATTACCTGGGAATAAAATGGCTATGAATCACTACGTTTCGGTCTATCAGAAAGATTATACATGGCCTTATCCAACGCGTATATGTTATACGGAGCCGGTCATGCCGACAACTATCAAGAGCTGTACCTGTAACGATTCTCAAGCGCTCAAAGCACTTTTGGATAAGAACGCGGAGGCCGTCCAATGGAGCCGAATGGATCCTCTAGGAAGGCTTTTGGATCCGAAACTATATCCCACGAAGAAAGAGATTAAAAGAGATTTGGAACTTCCAGATGCAATGGCACCTTGTAGCCTGCAGACTTGCTCACCAAAAGAGGTATCTCGAGATCCTGCCTTCTTTCTCTTTACGAATCCGTAAACGTCTTTATCTTAGGAGGATATTAACGTAACATTAACGTAAAATTGATATGAGACTAATGCGTAAAGAAGATATAGGAATTAATAAGAAGAATACACTTTGTATAACATAAATTAATAAAAAGAATACACTGTGTATAACATAAATAAATCATGATAACATAAATGAAATAAAATTTCTCAATTTTAAGACCAAGTGTCCCATACTATTTGAAGTGAAACCAGTCGAAATTCCGGATGAGACAGTTGCAATGTTGGAGGCTGATCGTTTCAAGACAACGTATCAAATAGATTACAGTCATCCTGGTAAGTGTGCAATATATATTGAAGAATATATCGTCAAGGATATTATATATTATTCGCAACTATATATTTTTATCTCTGCAGAATTAATGACACCGCATTCAATAAAAATCTTAAAAAAAATCTCTTCCGCAGCAACTAAACGTATGATAGAATGTGACAACTCACGACCGCAAGTCAATGGCCCGCAACTCGCTAATAACTCGCAATTCATTCCTCAAGAATGTTACGTACCAAGATTAAAGATAACTATAGAAACCGATCCTCAACCACCGACGCGACCCTCACCACCCTCACGATGCCTTGCGGAATATAGACCATGTGCTAAAAAATTCGAATACTTTGGGAAATGCGGGAAACACAAAGTTAAGAACGATTGTGGGCAAACCGTACTACCCTGGAGAACAGAATATCGGGATAATATTAACAGAATTGGTCAGACCATCATGAAAGCTAAACTACACCAAGCGAAGAAAGCGCTCGTACCAGCCTGGACCTTATGCAAATAGATGTATAAAAACGAATTTACGATTAATTGCCCAAATTATAGAAATCGACAAATAAAATAAAAAGCAATATGGAAAATTAGGAGTTCATATTTTACGTGTGCGTGCGAGCGTTTTATATTAATAATAGTAATAGTGAGAGAAGGAGCACAGACGAGAAAGAATGATCGGAGTACAAAGTGTGGCGAAAACGCAGAAACAAACAGTAATTGATGCTCAGATCTTTTTTTTTTTCTTTTTTTTGTAAAACGTATTGGCAACTTCGGGTAATACTATCGTTGCCTTTCGATCTAGCCAAAATCTCATGTAATTACAAGGAAACATGTGGCTGCTAAATCAATCGAGTTGCTCAAGACTGTCCGATTGATTGACTTAAAGGGAACAAAGAATTATCAGCGCACGACGTAATTAAACTCGTTCGTATGCTCGTAAAATGATCGACATCGAAAACACAACTGACTCACTCGTCGTACGCATTATATTCGCTCTATTGAATGCGATATTGCATTATGCATTCTATAGAGCTATTATCGCTTTAATAATATTGATGAAGGAATGCATGGGCTGGATTCTCCGAAGATTAATCAAATTTAGCCTGTCACGAAGTGCAACTAATGCTTTGACCCATGTGAACTCATCTCTGCCGCGTCATGCTTAGCTCGTCGCGGATTTTTCGTTCCTCGAATCATTAAAAATTTCTGATGTGGATTTTCTGTAATCTATTACAAAGAGATTCTCATAAAATCGCCAAGGTAAAATGTCAAATCTATCGGAAGCTTTTGTTACTGTAAACATGCATTCCGAAAATGCTGATCAACTATGCGAAAAAGATCGCGAATTATATCTTACAAAATCCGATCCGGAGGAATGTGAATGCGATGCTCACGGTATTGAATTCAGAAAAACTAAGTAAGTCCTGCGAAATTTTTCGTGATTAAAAAATCAATATTACATTAATCAACTATTAATGTATGATAATTATCTCGTGAAATTATGGTGAAATCATATATTCTTGCCTCGTCCCTTATTTTAAAGATACAAGCAATTAGCTGATAAGGAGTGCCGGCTTTATGATGAGCTAAGGAGAGTCAATTCCAGAATGATAAATCTTACATCATTGATGTTGAGCACTTGCGATGTAGAAGAAACAATGAAGAGCGTTTATGAAACAGATTACGAAAAAAGAGGTGAGGATGGCTTGTGTTCATCCAAGAAATCTAACTAGAAGAAAGTAGAAACTATTTTCTTACATTAAAGTTTGTTCTCATAATTTTCTATTTTATTGCGATTGTTTATTTTATTTCTAGGTCTGTCCCGGGCAAAATATAGACCGCTAATGGTGGCAATAGATTCATCGGTTCGATCACCCATCGCGCCTGCAATAATTAGCTTGAAAAACGTTTATAAAGATCCATCTAGATTCAGATATTCGGCTATGGATATGGAGTGTCCAACCATAGAACCCGCCAAGACAATGGCTGATTTAAAAGGTAAAAAGAAAAATTAGATATATATGAGATATTCATACATGATGATCTATATGTAAATAAAATTCTTTGAATAATTCCGATCGAACGAAAGAATCTATTTCGTAATTACAAAGTGAAGAAAAGGAACTAATCTAACTTGCATCACTTGCAGTTTCAGAAGCTTGTTCGTTATGGGACGAGCCATTTATTGCTTGTTCAGAATATATGGACACCATCAGCAGAATGGGTTTGAGTTATATGAAAAATCAGCAACGTTATTTGAAACCCCTCGTTCCATCAAGGAACTTCAGCGATTGCAGTTCATCAAAATCAACGTAATTTACCGAACGACATAATAACTGTTTATGCATATATGCCGACATAATTTCTTTGCGGAATAAAATAGCCATGTAGTTATTTGTATTGTAAAGTGACTATATAATAATGGGAACATAATAACGCATAAATAAGACGTAATCAATTTTTGTCTCTGTTTTTAGATAGATAATATTTTATTTATCACATTGCAGTAGCCCGTAGTTAAGGAGTTTTCACAAGGGAATCCATTTGCAAACAATTCTTTCGGGTTGCTATCTAATGCTTAGATTACAGATTAACAGTGTACTGTTAAACGATTATGTGGTCGTAATATTTCACTTGGTCCTCGTATGTAAATTCATGATATATCGTAACATTCTCAATGGCAAAAATATTCTATGTTGATGCTTGTATTGTATAAGCGCAAATTAAATGTTAGTCAATTACGTGTGCTAAGTACAGTGAAAAAAATCTAGAATATCTGCATATATACATATAGATCTATGCTATACAGGAATCTCTATATTTATATATATGTATATGTACATATATACACACACACATATATATATATATATATACACGTATATATATAGTATGTACAAACTTTGCATATTTACCTCCATTTAATAAAAAATGTCATACAGATAATAACAATGTGAATTTTAATATTCTTTTTACAGTAATAAACTATATAATTAATACGGTATAGCACATACACATACGTGCACATGTATATGCATAAATATATATTTACATACAACTTTATCAAACTAAAAAAATTCCGATCCGCAGTATTGAACACATTCACTGCCATAACCCGCACTGAGCTTTCCGTTTACCAGTCATGATGGTCATCGATGACTAATCGATGCAATAAAGCATGTAATAATGCATGCGTAATAATATAACATGACATACAATTATGCATACGTAAGATAACTATTTAAAATAATAATAAAGACAATGCAGCAGATCGTACAAACAAATCGATATTTTTATTAATTAAATTACGGAAATGATTCATATAGATAAGTTACTTTAATAATTCAATGAATGTGTGAACGGAAAGCTAAATTACGTATGGCCATAAATGTTACTATAATTATCATTCAATTCGAATTTCACGTAAATGCACAGTGCGAATCATAAACTAACATAACTAAATAATATATTTATATCACATATACAAAGCTACGCAAGAAGTGACAGAGGAACTATCGATTCTATTGATCTTTACATGCATCATCATATTGATATATTAATAATATTTTGTCTTATTATTCTCGAACATATTTCTTCGAATTGTTTATGCAATGGAAAAAAATGCTTATGCTTAAAAATGATATAGCTATAAATATAATTAATCTTTAGTTTATTTTTTGTTATATGTATACAAATTATATATACATACACATTTTATATATATATATATATATATATATTTATTATATATATATATATATATGTGTGTGTGTGTATATATATACACATTTATATATATCGCAGAAACATTTTCTTCCATATTGCACTGAAAACAATATTCAATTATTTCAAATAAATTAAAGACATATAATAAAAATTCTCACAATGATTTTCTAATTAGCTTCAAGTAAAGCTCTTATCAGCACCAGTATGCCGCGCAATCATGAAGAATATAAATTATATCTTTTAAATCTTTGTGTTACTAGATATTATTATCACGATTTTAAAATTTAGGCAGATATTAAAGACGCGGTTTCATAACCTTGAAGCTAGTTTTCTTGTTAGCTAAAGCTTCGGTACGTGCACATACGTTCTCCGAACTGCGCCTGATGATGTCTATGTACTCGCTCGACGTTTGAATGTCACATTGTGATTTCACTTCATCATACATATAGCAATCCGGTTTCGGTGCACTCAAGATCGATCTTGCGTCCATCTGGAGATTCAAAACAGATTTTAAAACTAATTAAAGATACGTGTACATGTTAGCGGAGAACAACAAAATTCACCATTTGTTCGTTTCTTATAACATCCTGAGGCCATTTCTTCATAGGTTGAGAATAATCTGATTCATTTGTTCTGTAAGGGAAGCTATTGTACACATATGTGCAAAGAATAAAATATCATCAATATATTTTGCACATGCAATAGAATTAAATTTACCTAGATTCAGTATTATGTTTTTGTACTAAAGCAGCATCCTTTGTGCCGTCTGCCGTATAACTGCAAATTGACTTTGTTCTTTGCGTTTGTTCTGATTCACCATAGTCATACGCATCATCCAAAGATAAACACGATTTAGCAAAACGTTCTCTGCTGTAAATGATACTTTCCGTAAGCGGACTTTGTTCGTGAATACTATTACTTTGTTCGCTGACGGTTGTACTACTCGTATCGTAATTCTGTGAAATATCGTTCCCGGGATTATGTTCTCTACTATATTCGTCGTTCTTCAATTCGTTGTCCGTTACATCCTTTTTCAAGTTCTCGTCAATTGAAAACGTGTTATCGTCAGTTCCCTCTTTCTTAACGACGCAATTGTCGTTTGAACTTTCGTCGATATCGATTTGGCTACTACAAAGGGCCATTTCGCAACTGCTTATAGAATTGGAACTTCTATCACGAGCACTCACGGAACTTTCTAAACTGTCCGCGACATTTCGCGCTTTAGAGACTGATGTAGGTATCATAATTTCAATAGTACTTTCAATTGCAATCTTATCGCTAACAAAATTATCTTTATCCTTAAGAGTTAGATTTTCAATATTATTCAGAATGGCACTGCTTAATGTTTCATTGCTGCTATTACTTGATCCGTCCTTAGCCGCTACCAAGATTTTATTGTCAATGGCACTCTCTTCCGATTTACAAATACGTTTCGATTGGCTACCCAGCGTGAACGATTGAATGGGTTTGTTCAGACCCTGATCTAAGGAAGAACCAAGCGATGATTTTATATTTCTTAATTGACTCATTGAGCGAGAAGAACGGTGACATTTTTCGAAAATTATTTTTTGCAACGGTGGCGTTAGAGACGGATTCTGTTTACCACTACCACCTTCAGTATCCAATGATGATGTAGAGAATGTCCGTTTCGAATCGTCTAAACTACGTTTGTATAAAAATACAAATATAATAATGTTAAAAATTGGGATAAGAATTTGTTATATATAACTATTAGTATTACATACTGTGTCTGATTAGGTTTGATGTTAACTAATGTGGCAAGATTTGGCAGCGTTGCCCGCAAATCAGTAGTGGGCATACCGCAATACCATCGAAGTTGCGCTATATTCTTATTTAATAAGTATACAGCATAATGGAACTGCAATTTGTCTTTGCTTCGAGCAAATAACGGAAATCTGAAAACAATGTATCATATTAGTTATAACGTGCTCATATATCCGCGGCTCATGTGCGTTAGATAATTCTCTCACTGTCTGTCGTTGTCAGGCAAACTTTCTGTAATATGATCTATAACTTTACTACGCGAGCCGTAATGTATGATAGGATATCTGGTCGGCACGCTCAGAAAGTTCGCGATCATCTGCGTTGTATGCGCAACGAAGCCCAATGCCACAGCTACCTGGGTATCATTTGATAATTCCAATTCTTCGCTATCTGGCAAGTAAACATCGTTTATTCTAAACTTTCCAGTACTGTCCTGTGAATCAGGAAGGATTATTTCTAATCTCATATTACATCATACAAAGTTAATTATACAGAATATATACTTGTCTGATTGGATATATTAAATTTAATTCAGAGATTAGTTGCCGTCGCCTTTGCGCAAGTTGGCTACTCATTTGCAAGTAAGTCTCCCGTGTATCCATATGATTTTGCCGCCATTCATTCAGTCTCTCTATGTCTTTATATAGTTCTCTATATCTCTCCATCAAATCAGAATCTGAAAGACAATTTTTCTTGTTGTTCTTAATGTTCTTCATACATATCTATGCATAAACTTCTTTTTTTTTAAGATATTTTTTAATGGATATACTAACTTTTATCCTGATTTTCATCGACAATATTAGTATGTACTTGATTTAGCGCGCGAAGTTTTCCCATTTTTTGTACCCTTTCTTGTTCTAACAATTTTGTTCTAAATTTGGCCATTTCCAACTCTTTACGTATTCTTATAATTTCAGCCTTTTTTTCTCTATTCACTCTTCTCGGCTGCAGTAATCTACTTAAAGTCGTCTGTGGATATTTAGGAGTATGAAAGTCATCACCTGAGGCAATGCGTAACCTAAGTGCTTGTACCGATTCTGTTTGTTGCTTTAACGCCTGCATTTTACTTTTCAAACTGCTGAGCTTACTGACAGTATAACTGTTCTTTATTTCAGATGCATTTATATTCATGTGGAGATATCGTTTCAAATCTAGAGCTGTTACAAAGCAGTATATAGGGGCAAAATATCCACCATGAAAGTGAAATATCAAAGAATTTTCCATCAGGATCGTTTCCAAATTAGTTGGAAGCTTAGGACCAATATATGATAATCCAGTGAACGATATTCCCCATGTAAAGAGAGTTGTATCAGTCGTAGAGTTATCCGATACTGAACGCTTCCACACTCTTAGAATGATCTCTGTTTAAAAAAACAGAAGATTCGTCTTCATATTCACAGAAAGTATAAGTTTGAGATATATTGAGAATTCGATAAAAAACTATACATTCTTATATCAAACAAACAATACTATTGTACTAACGGACTTGTAACGCTCACCACTGGCTGTCGAATAACCTGTGGCATGCAGGGTAGGTACTTCGAGACTCGACCATCTTGGATTAACATTGTTGATCGCCTCGCTAGTATATATCGGTGACGACATACTCGATCTGTGCAACGTATAGTAGAACCAACATACTTTTCCATTCCCATTGCTCTTCAGATTATGGCCTATTATTTGTATTAGACTTCTGAAGCGCAGCTAAAAATTACATCACACAAAGTACAGAAAGATAATCATACTGGAATGTTCTCCCATAGACAACGTTACGATATACATTTTTCATTCGTGGCTCACCTGTTGAGTAGCGAGGGGAAGCCAGGTTTTGTAACGCAGGGCGATTCGCGGCTGAAGGGTTAGATCTAAATCCTTAACGAAGTTTTGCGATACGGAGGGCTCCATTGTACAACTGCATAGTACTGTAGAAATATCATTCAGTAGCAAAGATATTTAGCATTGCGACAACAACAAACCATTGAGCAGTGCGATTAAGATGAGCGATTATATTCATGCGTTTAGGTTAACCGATCTGTCATTAGATACTAACATCAAGAGATAAATCTCTATTTAGCAATTGCTCAATAAATGGCAATTGTCTGAGTTAACTCACTGAGAGCATTACGTTGCAACTTAAGTCATTAAATTGCGCGATGAATGCGATCCACTAGAATGGGCGTAAGATAGCTGATAAATTCTGACATCTCCTCGTATTGATACCACGAACTATATACATACGTACCTGACGCGCACAGTTATATATCTCTTCCACTGCATATAACAGTGGATAAGAAAATGACAGAACTAACTTTTTTATATATGCATGTGTTGCGCCTAGTTCGAAGTTTAGTAGTCATGTAATGTTTATGTAATTTATGTTATATTTATACGATATCTCCATTATATTTACGATATCTCTTTTCATATTATATAAAATAAAATAAAATTAAATTAAATTAAATTTATGTGACGTGCAGTGTGTGCATCATGTATATGCGCACAGGCATTATATCGACTACATTATGAAATGAAAAGATTGTCACGTTGCAATTGGTTCATTCTGCCACTTCACTTGCGATCCAGCATGAAAGAAAGCAATCGTGTACCGCAATCCCGAGTTCTGAAATGTAATTTTCCACAAAATTGTTTATATATGCAAGAAAATGCGGAAGATAAATAATTTTTAAATGATTCGAGAAAGGTTCATACTTTTATCAGTTTTTATATGTTATCCGTTTTAAAAAAACACAAATCGAATCATGTTGACAGGTATAAGAATTAGTCCCTATAACATGCCACTCGACATTTCACTATGATTGCTCCGACACAAGATTGACATTATCGAGGATCATTGTCCGCAACGTTAGTTGCGGTTAGACCAGGTTAGTCGTTGTACGTACATCAGAGCATAGTATCAGATCAGGATCAGTGCTGAGTTGGCAGTATTGAGACAATCTCGCTAACTGTTGATTTGCATGTTGTACGGCACATCCGAGTCTGCGACACGAGTACGGATGATGTTACGAATGAATGTACTTAAACGGTCTACTTAATACTACGCCGCAGTACTTAATGAGCGATGAGCGGACAGAAGTTCCAGTATGACGAGAGCGGAGGGACATTCTTCTATTTCCTGCTCTCATTCTTGGCGCTTTTGCTTATACCTGGGACCTACTACCTGTGGCCACGTTGTCCAAAGCAAGGTTAGAAGTGAACAATGAATTTACCAGCCGAAAGAATTTGATCACGGTAACGTCGCTTCGTATCACTGGATGTATTATTGTTTTAGCAATTTTACAGTTATAACGTGTTTTTGCTCGCCTTCTCTCGCCGGCATGTCAAATTCATTTAATCTAAGAGGGTAAAGATACGAGTTATCTGACTTGCTTGCTCATTGAACTTCGCATACTTTAATTTAAATATATCGATAGAATGAATCGCTATACTAGTGTATCAACTTTAAAAAATATGGGAATTTGTGGCAACATGTGTGCATATATTGATATTTCTAATTTGGAATTGAAATTTTATATTATTTTTTTTGTTATAGTTTATTATTCGGTCAATAATCATAAAATCATTCTATTCTTTTTATTCATGACATATTGAACAAAATATATATACTATTAGTGCTAGCACTAATAGTGGAATGCTATCTTAGTATATAAAAACTAAGGATATAAGAGCAAGTCAAATTTTGTTTTTGCTTGAACATTTTAAATATATATCAATTCTAAGATAAAATTTAGCAATATATTAAAGACTAATTGTTAAAAAGTTGGAACATTTATAAAAGTAATTAATATAATATTCATAGCTAATTTATTTATCTATGTGTGTGTGTATGTGTGTATGTGTATATATAAAGAAACAGAGAAAAGGACTATTATATAATTTAATATTATATAATAATATAATTCAGAGTTAAGTATATGATGTAGAAAAAAAATATTTTTATAAATAATATTATTTCTGTAACTTAATATCTGTAAATTACAGAGAGATATTGAATCACAAGTGTTAGAAAAATATCTTAAAATTGATATAACATATATACATATATTATATATGTTATCTTAGTAAACTATTGTAAGACACATATCAATATATATATATATATATATATATATATACATATACATTTTTTAATAAATAAAAGATATATTTGAGAGGAATAATTAATTATCTATATTAAAAAATTTTCTAATGTTATTCAGATCCTGGTCAGTTAGCCAAAGAATGTCAGTGTGATGGCTGTAAAAAGAAAAAAGTTATACTTCAAGCTAATAAACCTTGGAAAGAAACCAAGGCTTTATTCACGTAAGTTTTTATGTATTTTTACATATAATGTATATGCATAATGTATGTATAATTTATACATGTATAATGTAAAAACATTAAACATATCAAATTTACACAATTCACAAATTATATAAAGCTGCATTTCTCTAATAATCATGATTATGTTATTCTAGAAAATTTCTAATCATTCTGGGATGGGTCATTTTGATATTGTTAGCATATAAAGTGTCCCAATTTGATTATGAAATGGCTAATTTTGATCCGTATGAAATATTGAATGTACCACCTGTGAGTATGAAATAGTATGATATTTTTATTGTACAATAGTTTAGTGTATAAGAAATAAATATTAAAATTCCAATTATATTAGGGTTCTTCACAAGGTGAAATTAAAAAAGCATATCGAAAGCTTTCCTTAATTCTTCATCCAGATAAAGAAACTGGAAATGAGAAAGCTTTCATGAAATTAACTAAAGGTAAGATGTACAGCAAGCAGAGCATGAAATATATAGAAAATTGAAATAAAAATGTAAATATTAAATGTACATTGCCATATATTTAATTAATTTATAACACATATTTATTACATAATAATATAACCAATAGTAACACAACGTATAGGAATAATTGATACAAACTACTCAGAGAATATCTGCATTTGTAAATTAATGCATCTAATCTTTAACTACTGTAGCATTTGACAAATGTTCTTGAAAACTAATAAACTAGGTTCAAAATTAAGAGTAAAATTAAGACATGATCACAAATATGACTTATTGTGCACACATTCAATTTTTATTTAAACTAACCGAGTTGTTCTTTTATTAACAAAAATAGCTTACCAAGCTTTAACGGATGATGAAGCACGAAAAAATTGGGAAAAATATGGAAATCCAGACGGTCCAGGAGCAATGAGTTTTGGTATAGCTTTGCCTTCCTGGATCGTTGAGAAAGAGAATTCAGTATTGGTTTTAGGAGTATATGGATTGATATTCATGGTTGCTTTGCCAACGATTGTAGGAATGTGGTGGTACAAGAGCATTCGCTACACTGGTGATCAAGTAATTAGCATTTTTGTGGCAAAGAAAATTTAAAAAATTTTTATATAATAGATTATTAACTACATGTTATACTTATTTTTTTATATTTAGGTTCTCTTGGCAACAACTGAAATGTATTACTTTTTCTTCGTGAAAACGCCATCCATGTCATTGAAAAGAGTTATCATGTTACTTGCTGCTTCATTCGAATTCTGTAAGAAGCGTAATGCAGAAGTAATTGAGAGACATACCGATAGTGAAGAAGTTCCTTCGGTAAGTTCTTGTCTGATTTAAAACATTTTTCTTAATAATAAGATAATTTCACATAATATTATTTCGTGTTACATGTCTTGTATGTATATTTTAGCTAATTAAGCAGTTACCAAACTTAGGTGAAAAAAACAAAGAAGTACCATTATGCCACTTGTATTCAATTAAAGCTAGAGCCTTATTACATGCGCATTTATCACGCATACTACTCAATCCTGAGACCTTAGATAAGGATAGGCAGTTCATTGTAAAAAAATGCCCCTATTTGATTCAAGAAATGGTTGCCTGTGTCCACCAAGTTATACTTTTAGCTTATGCTAGAAGAGGTGAGCTCATTTTCTTTTCAATGAAAAAGAATAATACTTATATAAATGCATTTATAATCAATGGAGATGTTATGGATGAAATTTTGTTTATAGTACCACGGCTGCCAACTATAACGACTATAGAAAATTGTATGAAATTATGTCCAATGATTGTTCAAGGATTCGGGGAGTTTAAAAATCCTCTACTTCAATTGCCACACATAACTGAGGATAATTTAAAATATTTTCATGCAAAGAAGGTATTAATAGAATTGTTACAAGTTACTATTTAGTTGTTATTAATTGACAATATTTTTATCACTATGAATAAGAAAAATTACAAATATGCTAAAAAATAAATGTGCATTTTCTTTCTCAGCGTCAAATCAAAAGTCTTCAACAATTCGCACAACTGAAAGGAGAAGAACGAAGACTGATACTTAGAAATCTATCAGACAGTCAGTATGAGGATGTTATGAAAGTTCTCGGAAATATGCCATATATAGATTTTAAAGTACGATCCGAAGGTAATTCATTATTCATATTAATCGTTTTCTGTCGTACTTTACTCTCTTATAAAACATGTTAACTAAAATAATATAACTTATAAATATTATTTTTACATATAATTATATATGTAAAAATGTTACCTATGACATTACCATGTATGTTTATCATATGTATATTTCAATTTTAGTAATCGATGATGAAAATCCCACCGTCTACACTGCTGGCGCTATCGTAACTGTAACAGTATCATTAACGCGGAAAAATATGAGGAATCTTTTTGGGGATGATTCTGTCAATGAACAAACAATAATCGATGATAATAAAGCCGGTGGTGAAACAGTCGAAGAAATTGCGGAAGAACAAAATCAATCTACAAAATCTACGAAACCAGCATGGCTCAAACAAAAAAAAGGTCAAAAAAAATCACATAAAAAAGGCCCCAACAAGAAGGCAGCTCCCGCTAAAAGTGTACAAACACAGTCACAGACTGTGGTCAATAATACTCAACATACTAATGCTCTCAACGCGAAGAAAAAAGACGATAAAATCGAGAAAGAGTCTTCCAAGGAAAAATTATCCGATGTCAGTGATAGTGAAGGAGAAAGCGATAGAAGCGACGACGAGGATAATCACGACAAAAAAGATGCATCTATTGATGACGATGACACAGAATGGGAGAAGTACGAGAAAATATGCATATCTATATTTTTATTAATTTATATGTACTCTTATAAACTTAGGAATTTGGAATTAATGTTACTATCTCTTTTAAATAGATTTCAACAAAGAATTTCTAAGCGGGAAAGAGTACTAGAAGGAAAGAGTAATCTGTCACACGAAGTGCATTGTCCACTCTTTCCCGATGTTAAACAGGAGTATTGGTGGGTTTATATCTGTGATCGCAAGAGTCTAACGCTATTAACAACCCCCGTGCATGTCACATCTTTGACGCAATTTGAAGAGGTTCAATTAAGATTTACGGCACCACGATGGCCAGGCCTTTATACATTTACGGTGTGCTTACGTAGCGATTCATATCTGGGTTTTGATCAAGCTCAAGATATCAAAGTAAGTCACTTAAACGTTCTAAGCTGCACTATAAATATTTGTTATGATTTATGTCTGCGTAAACTTTACTTATGTGTAAACTTTGTAGTTGGATGTAAAAGAAGCACCGGAAATACCAACGGAACATCCACAATGGGATATCTCGGATGAAGAAACTGCGGAAGATGTGGATGCAGTTGATGAACATTCCGAGTTTACAACAGATGAAGATATTAGTGACAATGAATAATATCTGTTTCTCACATGTGATCGGATAGATATTCTAAAGATCCGCATTTTCCTCTTTTTTTACTTCTCGAGTTAATGTACAATGGACTTTTATACATGGAATTGCATAATCGTTGATGTATGTGGATGATCTAGAGAAATAGTCTGGTGTGTAAGATCTATCAGTGTGGAGAAAGTAATAGTAAATAAAGAATATGATATTTATTTTAACATCGTTGTTTAATCTTTAATTTAAGATATATATGTACGATTTTTTAATAGAATATATATGTCACTGTATAAAAACTGTATACAATAATGCATATTTTCTATTATTATTATCAATAAAACATTCCTTAGCAATGTAGTAGCGACTGTAATAATAAAAACAATGGATAATAAAATCTAGGTTAAGCGAAAGTATAGTAAAAAGTGTTTACTCGTTATATATAAGGGAGCATTCAAGCATAACACTTTTTACTATACACGCGGTAAACTTAAAGCATTCATCCATCCATTACAAGTACAGTCTAACGGGATATCGACAGCTAAACAGATGTGCGATAAATATTAATAATGAGCGTAATAAGTATAATATTCCGTGCAAGTCAAGTGAGTACCTATATCACGAATATAATTTTAAAGATTTCTTAATTGCACTGAATAATTTTATATATACGCATATATAAATTAATATATTTCAGATATTTAAAATCTGTTTAATCCTTTACTTTTTTGTACATACCACGATTGCTGATACATTTGAGAAAGGTAAGTTATTATATATTACATCATATGTATATTTTATTACGAGATCATATTAATTTTTATCATTTCTGAATATAGTTTTACTATATGGATATATTTTTTTTTAATATTTCAAATTGAAACATATCCACATAAATTTATTTACTCATGATAATTCCCAGCATTATCTCGTAAATTATTGATAAAACTATATGATTTATATAATATTAGATATCTTATTATAATTATTTTATACATGCATAGATGTGGATGTGTGTGTGTATATGTGTGTATATGTTTAAAATAAGTATTATATAATACTTAATATTTAATAATATATAATACTTATCTTTTAGCAACTCAGAGTAATAGATATCAAGCAATAAAACCAGAACAGTTATTTAACAAACCTGTCTATACATTTGTTAAAACTGATAAAGGTGGAAATATTAAATGGGGTGTGCGGCATTATGCTTAAAAATGAATCTTAAAATGAATAAATTTCGATTAAAAAAGATTAAACGTATTGAAACAATAATAAAAATATAGCTATTAAGATAGCAAATACTAGACAACAACTGGATTATACACATGCTAAAAAAAATATGTGTGTATATATCTTATAAATATGTATGTATATACCTATTTATATGCATATTGTAAGTATGCATGCATATGCAAATTAATATAGATATGAGCGCTATATTTTTGATCATGAATTTCGATTTACCTATATTTTCTTTGAATTTCAGCTATCAAATGATTCAATCTGAAAAAAAAATAACATTCAAAATTCAAGAAATTCTGGAATTGAACGATACAATAAGAAATTATTATCTGTAACACAATTAAGTTATCATATATCAAGTTGTCTTCTGATTGAATAATCTCATTTAAATCAGTGTTGTAAATACTCTAAAGTTGACGATTATTGGATTGTTGGGGAGCAACACTAGCATCCAATTGCGCAATCTTTTCGTATTCTTTCCGGTATAATTCTGTCATAACAGTAACTGGATTAAATATTTTTTCCAATTGCACCAATTCGTCTTGTAACTTATTTATCTGCCTATTGAAAATAGATACCAGCAAATGAAATATATTTTAATATTTGTTGTTTAAGATATTCTACACATAATAAAAAAATGTTGATACTTTGTAATGTCAATTAGACTTTTGTTATGTAGTTGCACTTCACGTTTTTCTAGAAATGTAAACATTAATTTTGCCATGTCCAATGGCTTCGCCGCCTTACGAGAAGTTTGTTTTTTAAATTCTAGGTATGCATCACATATCTTATCATACCTGGGCATATAAAAATAATATAAAAATATTGAGGTATAATACAATTCATAGTGTTCATTTATATATAACTTACGTACAAATTCAATAAATCTGTCATACAATCAATATTTTGAGCTTTATCTCGCAATTTATCATTATCTTCTGTCAGAGAAATAAATCTTGTTTTCATTTGATTAGCTGTGCTAACCAATTTATCAACTTTTTCGAAATAAATCTGTAATGTTCTCGTTTTATCCACCATATTTTCGTCTATCAGAGCTGTATATTTCATATGAATCGTATGTACTTGATCTATAAGATCTTTTATATTTTTCAATGTTCTGTCCATGTTCATATTAAACTTCGAAATTTTATGACATAATAAGTCTCTAAAAAATAATATTTATATTTACAATGACATGCAGCACTATATGCAGCACAAAGTATAAGCAGTCAATAAAAATTATACAAAAAACTTACACACTTATACTAAGAGCAAAAATATACAATTGGAATAAATCTATTTCCTTTTTCATAAAGTATATTGTATGACGATAATAATTTTTCAGTATATCATAATTTACTTCATTTCTTGATTGTGTCAGCATATTTTCTACTACTGCAGGTATATTTAGCGTGGGTATATTCTCTATCATACAACATCCGTTTTTTAAGAGGAAAAAAATATGGTGCTACAATAAATTTGTAGTAAATTCAAAAATATTTTAAAAATATTATATTAATAGAAATTGAATATACATACATTAATTTGTGATATATATGCTACAGTAGTTTCCATCAATACCATGCCATTATAATCAGTCAATAATTGATGTTCGATTGCAATATTAGTGTCTCTCTCTATTAATAATTGAAAATCTTTTATAGTAGTTTTGTCGTCAATCTCATATACATTAATTTTGTAAAATGGAACACAGAAAACATATAATATCTATAAAAGATACAAATTAAGAAAGGAGAAATACAAAAATAAAATGTATTTAGTCCTATTTTATACATACATACTTTGTTTGATAATGAGCGTTGCAGCATTGTAAATACCATCAAACGTGATATACCAAATTGAGGTAGATTGATTCTACCTCTATTATGTGGATCCCACTGTAAAACTAATCTGAACCATTCGACCATTTTGCTTCGAAGACAACTAATAGAGGAATATAAAAGCGCTATTACAATTGATGTTGTATAATTATAAAAGAGATATATAATATTATCTTACTTTGATAAATGAGTAGGGTCTTGGATATCTTTTCCAAATGTAACTTTTCCTTTCGATTCATAAGCATGAATATCATCATAGCTTTTATTTTTAATATATCTCATCCTATAAAATTTAGAGTCTAACATCTATATCTTTTACCCATTATTAACAGTTTATTATTATATTCCTTTACCATTCCATAGTATATTGCATCGTCGGCAAGAAGGGTCTTGTTCCAGTTACAAGCTCATAAAACAATATTCCTAAACTCCAATAATCAACAGAACGACTATATTTCTCTCCACAGAGGAGCTCCGGCGCCACATAATTTAACGTACCAACTAAAGATGCAGATATGCTTGCTTCACCTAATTCTTTAGCATATCCAAGATCTATTAACTTGTATGATACCTATATTTGCATTAAATATTAAATAAACTATTGTTCAAAGTACTTGCTAAGTAATTTTATTATTTGCTTTATATCATCTTACTCCATTATTTTCATCCTGCAAAACTATATTTTCTGGTTTTAAATCACGATGAGTTATATGATAGGAATGTAAATATTCTACAGCAGATGAAATTTGAGTCATTACTTTAATCGCTTCTATTTCACTGATCCCACAACAGTTTTGTGATTGATTTAAAACCTATAAGAAAAACTATTATAAGTACTTTATTATGAGCCAAAGTTGATGGAACAATTTATATAGCTTAAATGAAATACAACTTTTCTCAGATCTCCTTTTCTACAGTATTCCATACAAAGAATTGGCAATCTCTCATTTGTACTTGACATGTTAAATGGAATACATTTTACAATATTGGGATGTCTCAAACGTTTCATTATATCAACTTCATTAGTCCATCTCTTTTGCTGAATGGGCGTTAACTGTGAATAATCCCACTTACATCTTTTTATTGCTGAAATGATGATTATTAATGATTACTAATGATTATTAATTTTACTATTCTATGTTGCATATTATTAATTAACATTTGTTACCATCTATTGTTAATTATTATTAACAATTTCTCGAATGTATATTAAAATGCAAATATAAATATCGTTATAACGTTTATCATCATCGAAGATTACCAAGTTTTTTTCCACTTTGGGCATGTATCCAAAGTTCAACTGTTCCAAAACCTCCACTTCCAAGATTGCGATTTAATGTCCAACCACTACTCGACATGGCATTCGATGTCATTCTGAACTTTGCAAGAAAATTTATTTCATTTCCAAATCAAAAACTTCAAACAATCTTTGTTAAATACAATTTGACATTATTAAATGCTGTTAAAGTATTTGTAGTTCTTTATGTAGTTTGTATACGTTGAAAACAAAATATTAATATTTATCATATTAATATTTTTTTATTAGAAATATAAATTGTGCGTTGTAATTTTAATAACATTAATTTAAATTTTTATTAATTTCTCAAATCGATGAAAATGATTGTTCTATAAGATATGTCTGATAACGTTTACGTTGTTTCATATTTCATGTTTCATAAAGTAATATCATAAAATAATCACTTCACAACAATCAAATTATTCACTTTAGAATCAAACATTCGCTTCAGGAAAAACATATAAAAAAAATTAAGAAAGAAAGAAATTTACAATGTGGTTACAAAATGTCTTAACCAAATGTAAAAATTTAAGAATTCATCAATGTAATGGCAAATCAATAATAGAAGCTGAATCAATCCACTCAGATTGATTCGTAAACATATCGATAAAATGAATCATATCTAAGAATTAAGAAAAACACTGCCTCACAACGCTAACCATCTTTCGGTTTTGAAGAGAACTTCATAATCGTTTCGATAAAATTCGCTGTCGGTAAAATGATTATTCTTTATGTGCTTGTGTGCACTTTGGTGCACGTCTATGCTATATCACAAAATAAAATCTAAAATCACGAAAAATGTAATTATAAGGAGGAAGAAATATAAATTTTAGACCACAAGGCTCATTTATCTTTTAAAATTATTATTACTTCTCTACTACTTCGATTGCTATTTGTTCAATAACATTAAAGTTTAAATATATTTCATTAAATATAATTCATAATCTTAAACGAAGCAGAATATGGGAAATTTAAGAAGCTATCTATATATCACATGTAATGTTACAAATTATGTTACAAAAAAATATTTTCGCGAATTCATAATTTTTCCATTGTAAGACCATAATGACGAGATAATTAAAAAATTAAGAACTTAAGAAATTAAGAAAAAATTGAGATTATAATAATTTATCATTTAACAACAGTCTCTTAAGCATGTAAGTATTTGTGTTATACATATGCATACATTATTATATACTTATACATATCTTAAAATTTTAGATCAGTCCACAATAGACGAATAATAATTTTATCTAAACTTAAACTATTTGAATGAAAAACAAATATTTACAATGTGATTTAGTATATATGATATATATACTATATATATATATATGTATATATATATATATATATATATATATATTTAGTATATATTACATATAAACATAAGGCACATACATTTTATATTTTCATAACAAAATTATGAATGTAATCAATGATCACGATTCCATCTCCAAATAGTTGCGTCGTCACACACGCACAACAGTACCGAGCCATCTCGACTTAGGCTGGTTTGGCGTATTGGCGCGGTACAACGGGGATGTTGAAGAGACCAGCAACGTGCTTGTCCTGGCTCATCCACATCCAAATCCCAAACATATGTGCGCCCGACTTGATTTCCCAAAGCTATCGTGCGTTGCCAGAAGTCCATGGAGAAACGTATAAACCAGATATCACATTCCTTAAACTCAAAACGATGCAAAACTGTAGCACTCGTCTCTCCGTTACGTAATTGTGAGTCCTCGAGTCTACCCGGTTTCCAACAGACAATGCAGTTCTCACACGATTTGCTGAGGATAAAATCGCCAAACCACTTGACACAGTCAACGTAATTCCGATGAACATCGCGAGTAGTGAAGTCTGGAAAATGTTGGAGTATCGAATCAAACGGCCTACCATTACGACTGGGATTACAATGATATGACTGCTTTATTGCCTCCTGTATGTCCGACTTATCCAAAGACCATAATTTAAGTGCATGATCCATTCCGCACGAGATAATTCTTTGACCTTTTATGTCAAAATCGGCGCTTAGAACTTCATCCCGATGCCCCTCCACGCCACCGAAAATTGCGATGCACATGTCTGTCTTAATGTTCCAAAGTCTAAGAGCATGATCTTTCGATGCAGATAACAATATATTGGAATCTTTCGGGTGAATTTTCAGCTCGTTTATTGCGTGTCCATGACCGATGTAATGTTTGATGCAAGTCATTGTTGCAGGACTAATAACTCGAATAACACCGCGTGATCCTGCTACAGCCAACAAAGGCTTCCCGGAATCATCGTATGTCCAAGCACAGGTATAAAAGTTTTCTTCCGTGTCAGGATCGGCATAACATTGTTGCAATCGTATATTGCCATTTTGTAAACATTCATAAATGCTAACACGATTGCTACCGACTGACGCAAATATCAATGGCTCACCCTCCTTCAAGTGATAATTGAATTGCACGCCGAATAACGGCTGCCCGTGATCTTCTTTGACACTACAGCAATACTTATACAACGGCTTGTCTGTAGAGGGCTTGTATTTTGTAGTTTTGCTCCGGCGACGACCTTTTCGTCTGTAACGAGCGCTGCGGGTAGGTGTATCACTTCGATGAGTACCAGCAGTGGAATTGCTTCCGATACTACATTCCGTTACATCGCTATCGTTCTCGCTGTCCTCTTGACTAGAGGCATATGTTTGAGATTTACCATTTGATTTTTTCATCTTGATGTTATCTTCGGTAATCAGAATATCATTTCAATTAATAATGATTTATATGATATTATGGATATATTATTGTAACTTGATATTAATATTATTTCTATTATACATTGTTTAATTGACTAATTAAATTTTCGTAAAATAATAATTATTAATAAAAATAGATGCAAGTCAACCAAAATTTGTAATATTATTGTTTTAGTATACGTTAATTATGTTGCGCAGATGTTTGAATAATTGGTATGCCGCTGTTTAATCCCAATAATCCCTCGGTTATATTCAAAATTCTGCTACCCAATTGTACACAAGCTTGTATGTCCTAAATTAAAAAACAGAGTTTTAAAAATATAAACCGCAATGTGTATTCTAAGTAAATATAAAGTAAGAACTTACAAAAACATTAGCAGATAAAAAACGAATATTATATTTGTGACAAAATTTTTTGGACTTGTGAATCAATTCCGTAACATTAGATATTCCATTGCAATTTACTAAACAAGCTGCACCTGAGATTATGTAATGTTCATCTATCAAAGTTATGTTAACTTCTACCTGAAGAAAAAAGACATCAATAGTGATTCCGTAATCGATATTTGATAATAATTTATTAGGAATGATTAAGAAATAAGAATCTTTTAATATACAAAATTAAAATAAAGTAAAGTGAAACTTACTTCTGACAAAGTATGTACAGTCCTTGAATCAAAAGCAAATATGATAAAATCTACTGAGATATCTAGTCTTGTTTTTATAACATCAGCAATAGATTCACATTGATGTATAGATATCTGCCATCTTCTCTCTAATGCATTCTGATGTAAACTATTTGATATTTTCTGACATAATTCAGCTGGTCCTATTACCTGAAAACATATTCTATATAACAAAATATATTTACGATAGAAATTAAACATTGCTAATATATACAAGAGAGAAATATCATCAGTTTCAAATAAAAATATGATTTTTTTATACAGTTAATCAAAGTTCTGTTTTCTATTATAATTATAATTATGAAATATTTTCCTCTTTCCCTTTCGCTTTTTCTTTTCCTCCCTCTTTTTTTTTCATTGTCAAATATACAATTCATTAAATATTATTTGTTTGATGTATCAGATTTATTCTTTCATGTTCTATTCTCTTTCATAATATAGAAAAGAATGGTATGAGTTGGTTTGGTATTCAACTTTGAGATATGAATTTGATAATATTCTGAGATTATAAAATTTAAACATTTTTTTATTTAATAACTATAGTTATAAAAAAAGCAGAAATAGTTATAAGAAGAAGAAGAAGAAATAATAACTTTTTATTAATATAAATACAAGCAAAAATTACAGGTATCTAAAAAATGATTTTGGCAAGACGTATTGGAAATCACTTAGAGTTATAATACTAAATTCCAACGTTCATTATATTACAATATAATTCCAATGTACATTATGTTACAGTATACTGCATAAAAGCTATGATATAAAAGATATGGCTTTATTTCTTATTAATTAAAGTGAAAAGTACGTTAAATCTTAAAAAAATACACATGAAATAAGCTAAAGGCTAAAGTATATAAAGGAATCGCCCATAATATGTCGAATACAGCAGTTTCAACTTTTCCTGGGTACTTAGGAATTACGCACAAAGACACAAACAGAATATCTTTTTACTGTCACAAACACACCATAAAAGCAATTAAGCAATTACTTCTTCGCATTACGCCGCTTTTGAAGATCTCAGCCATGATTGCATTCAGGGAACGTAACGGTTCCGCAACCATTGAACAACAATTGCCTGTGATTGGCGTTACTTATAAATATAACTATATATTATATGACAACGAGTTTCATGTACGAGGTGATATCAATTTAATATCCAAGAATCAAATCTACAATAATGGCGATTTAAGAACATGTTATCGCGCGTATATCTGCAAATTTGCATAATGACGGCCATCTTTTTCATTCTTTATTCTTTGTTCTTTGTCATTTCTTCGCCAGTTCTTTTAAAATTGTAGTTTAAGAAGTTTTCATAGTTCATGAATTGAGTTATTGAAGTTTAATATATTTTTCTGCTCTCGAAACACACTATAGCCGGATTCGTAATTTATTCTTACAAGTCATCTTAAATAATTTTAAAAGATCTCTTTAATAGAGTTCTGTGATTGGTTTATAATACTTTAAGACTGTATTTAGAATGGGTTTAAATAAAGAATTATGAATATCGGCCTATACTTCGCATCGTTCGCATTTATAGTAGTCGACCGTTATTTAAACTGCCATCTATTGGACATGATTGATACTTTTGTGTTTTGGAATCTGTATGTACTTTTATCTTATCTAAATATGCCTTCTTATTAAAAAGTATGCTCACAAAATGCTAATTTCGTGATTCTCTTGTTTAATTTAAAAAAAAAAAAGATACATTGAGAGGAGATTATGAGATTATTATTATTCTTGCTTGACTAATGAGATGCGGTTCAATGAGTAGTAACTTAGTTTCAATTTTAAATAGCGACTCAAATCCAAAACTTCCTATTTTTTACCATCTTTTATTTAAAAATAAATAAATATATATATATATATATAATTGAAATTTTTTTTATTTAATGAACATGATTTTAACAATTGTTAATAAATAATATATCTGTTTATTTAAACGATAATTTCTTAAATTTTGCTAAATCTTGCAGGATTCTTGTCAGGAATTAAATTGACCAAAACATGATTTTAAGTCGAGATTTTATTGAAATATAAGGAATCTGTACCAGACAGAACTAAACTTACTGTTGAATTTGGTACTACCGGGGTTCACGTATCGTATATGCCTGCGTAGTCACTGCGTTATCGTTTCACGTTTATCGTATAAGTTTATCGTAAATTTGAATATTTATAAGTACAGAAACAATATCGAAGGTACGCGCACAGTCTATCTTGAAGTTCTAAAGCTAAGAAAAGACTTATATACTTATAGTTTTACGTTTATAACTAAAGGAGGTGTAAGGGAGATTTTCATCTATATACAACTGATAATTCAGAATCATACAAGTCACATACTCTCTTTCTCTCTTATACATTCTACTATGACAAATATATAGTCCATCCAATTATTTACAATTTTTACAAGAAATATACTCTCAATATATACACAGTATATACGTTACAACGATTCACTTGTATATTTCATCCTTCCGTATATATATAATTGCAACGAATTTCAATCTAATCTTACATAAATGGCCCCGTTTAAAAACAGACCTATTTTCTTTCTTTCTATCATTATGTGTTGCCAAGAAGACAGCAGATTTTCTTTAAAACCATCTATAAAATTTCGTCGGTTTTTTTGAATATGTGTTTAGCGGAAAAAGACGTTTACTTGATGAGGTATTAACGCAAGGAATAACATTAACAATGAATGTCGTACTCGTTTTCAAATAAGATACATGTACAATCTAATTACAACTATATTGTGAACGTAGAAATCTTAAAATCTTCATATCAATTATAATAAATAAGCAACGTATATGTGTAGAAATTCAATATATAATATATAAATATATTAAATATACATTAAACTCTATTTAATATATATTTAATTTAGTTTAGCAGTTTAGATTCAACTCAATATTATTCATTGTAGGAACTTATGAAGCCCCAATATAAAAATCATATCGTTTCTCATCACAATCGCACCGCATTTCCCTGATGTTGACATCTTTACTAAAAGCAAAAGAAAATTCTACAATTTTCAATGATTTGTATTATATCAATCTAATAAGATATTGCAGAAATATACATTGTATCAGTAGAGAAAGAAGTTAAGAAAATTAATAAATTATTGATTCATTCAATTTCTTATTTTTCTTTTCATCATTTTTCAAACATATTGCTCAACTTTATCAGAATTGAAGTGATTAATTATAATTTGCGAAAATATTTCAAATAGCTCTTCTACTAGCTATGCTGCTAATGATGCTTTATATATATATATATATATAAAATATCCGAAATAAGAAAACTTGAAAATCGAATTAAATTGAAATATGTTAATTAACAAAGATTGACAAGTCACAAAACCAAAAACTGAACAGATAAAGCAATAATTAACGACAATGATTGAAGTATCTATGCACAATTGTATTTTTTGTATTATAAATAACTTTCCGAAATTAATTATTTCAGATTATTCTCAAAATATGTTCATGCAAATAAGCATATGCAAAATATATTTTCATACATATATGTTTGATTTATACTTTTCTTTCATGATACTTTATTTTCTGTTAAATAACAAAAATTCTTCACTATATTAAATATGCTATATTAAAACATTTTAATGTTGAAAACTATCTTTCTCATTTTCATTTTTCAAAATAACTTGGAATATTTCCCTTCGAATTATTTCCACGAAGTTAGTTTCGATATTCTAAAAACGAATTAGAAAAATACTCTTTCTAGATATATCTTGTATATGTATATGTATATATATCCCGTAGTAAAAACGAAAATTAAATATTTTATTTGTATTCTCCTAGCGAAATTCTAAGACGCGAGCAAATAATAAAATGAACTAGAATATTGTAGTATTCTCTAGTACATTTTCCAGATCTTCAGCATAATTTTAAAATCTATTAAGCATTTTAAAATATACAATTATATCATAATACAACGGCGAATATGACGCATACATTTGACAATTTCGTGAGAAATGACAAATTCGTCATATCGACATTATCTTTATATAATCGATATACACACAGATCTGCACGTTTCAACATATCATTCATAAATTCATCATTCAATTTTCAGTTCGGAAAGAATTTTCATACTGGTAGATCTTGATTTCAAAATTCATCTGGGGTTCGTGGGATTCCATATAGAGCATAAGATCGTACAAATCTTGGCGTAATGTTCTGTTGTCTTCGGACAACACACAAGATGCTTCTTTTTCGCGATGTTCATGATGTTCCCATCATTAGAAAAGTTTAACTTGTTTAGTACCACAATCACAATCTTCATCAGTTTTATATCCAGCGTGTGAAAATAATTTATATTTACACTGATTCAATACAATTCGGAGCACATATTTCTGATCGGAAACATGCGACTACCAATGGATACTCGTGGTTCAAAGAGTCTCCTTTGGATCCCTCTCTCGAAAGAAACCCTTTTCAGTCTTGCACTCCCTGATGGTAACGGTCTTCAGATTAACGGTAACGTCCGTGATAAATACTTGATCTGCCACGGGATTTCTCGCATGCCAATAATCTGTGCCAGGACTCGTGAGAGGAGCATAGATCTCAGATTTGGAAATTTCAGTCTGCTTAACATTCGACGTATTGTTGTTGTTATTGTTATGACTATGATGTCCATTTACGACAGTGGGTAACCTGTTGTTGTTGGTGTAGGAATCTGTGGGACTCGGTGATTTGTGACCATTCGCCTTGTCAGCGACGATTACGTTTGATTTCTCCTGTTTCTGCTCTGATAAATGTTTCTTCTTCGTAGGTTGTTCCAGAGGAGTGTCTATCTGTGGAGATAAAGGAGCTGGTGGTGCACGTGGAAGAGAAGGTGGTGGTCCATGAGGTACATCGGCTTCGGGACGCTTTTTATCTTGTACTGCTGGTGCTGGCGTTGTCGGTACTGCTGGTAGAGGTTCTTCCGGTGTCGATTTTACACTAGAAGACGATGGCCTCCTACCATTGAATTTATTGTTCTGTAACGAAAAATTGGTATTTTATACATGGAATAGCATTCAGGGAAGAAGATATAAAAATATCAAAATCATTATTAATAGATATTATCTATATTAAACGCTATGTTAATACTTACAGTTGAGACATTTGGCTATCAATGGATATATATACATTCATGTATACATATTGTATGAATTTTATATTCAAATTTGATTATTATTATATATATATATATTTGATTGTTAAATACGATTTCAATGAACATTGATAAGTAACTATTAATAAGTAATGATATCGAAATCGATATTTACGTGATAAGACGGGGTAGTAGAGTTGTTTTTTAGAGGCAATAACCGAGGAACTTTGCTCGGCGGTGGACTACCACTGCCACTAGTAGGACTGCTGGTAGTAATTGTTACGCCAATCTTGCCAGATTCTTTGCTAAGCACTTCAGCCTTCCTTTTCGTCCCTGCTGGCTCTGTTCTAGGCAACAAAGGAATGTCCACGCTACTATTGGAACTGTCAGAATCCACGCTGAATGCTGAAGCCAGTTCTGGTGGCATTGGAGATTCATGACCATCTAAAGAACTCGGAAGTGTGTCCTCATCAGGTGCCACTGGATTCAAACGAGGTGCTGAAGTACTACCCGTTGTCGACTCATCTTGACTGTCTTCTCCCACTCTTTCATCTCCACCAGGTTCTTCTTCGACAACAAGATTAGCCAATACTTGCTCCTGAAGATGGAAATTGTCATCGATTAGCTTCCTCTTAAAAATTGTCTTAATTTAATTTTGCGAGTTATGCTAACTTTCTGTTTTAAATTATAACTGTTTTTTTATGTATTGAGTACTTTTTGTGAAATCTAATTTATATATTTAACAAATTTTTGTTCAAAAACTTCTAATTTCTATTAAATATATCACACGTTCTCTTACACTGTATCTAGTATCCCTTCGCCTTGGTCTTCTGGTGGATACATCTCCGCCTCTTTGGCTTTCCTCGTATAATTCGATTAACCTGACGTCTAATATGTTCTCCTCTGGTTCCCATGTGTTGTATCTAAATCACAATAATAATAATAATAATAATAATAAATATATAAGCGTATAACGAACACAAAGAGATCTAATCAGAAATTTATTTCCAATTTTGTACTTACTTTTTACTCCATCCTTTCCATTTGACAAAATATTCGACTTTACCCTAAAAATAAAAGCAAAATACAATGTTACCAATAGCAAAAAGAAGTAAAACCAATTCATAATTTATAATAGTTATATGAACATAAACATAATATTTTTGTACGCGTTTTGTCTAATGAACGAAAAATTACATCAAATGAGATTTTATAACAAAAATTTACGAATATTAATTATAAATTTACGAATTTAGATCAAGATATATAAAATGGAGATATCATTGAATTTTTTTTTTTTATAGCAAACAATATTGTAGGAAAAGAGTGGAAGAACATATATAATGGTGTCATTATTTTCAATTATTATAGCTACCGCAATATAGATTTTTATCAAACTATAATAACAACATATTAACTGCCAAATACATTTTTTGAAAATATAGATTTAGTTCGAATATGTTAGAAGGATATTAAAAGTCATGTAAAACATGTAAAGTCATAATATTTTTCAATCATAAAATCAACATATTTTTAATAAAAAAAAAGAATAAAATAAAAAAATGATTCAATCCGGAAGATTTAGATTCAATCTTTAATTAATCGCATATATTTTTAAGTGTACATTGTATAATTTATCGCAATAGAATCATTACTCCTAATAGACATAAGAATTATATATATATAGAATTATTACTCCTAATAGACATAAAGTTGTATCAATCATTTACTCATAATTAAGTCTCATTAGCCTATGCCAATCATATCAAAGTTATGCCGTTATATTCACGTGTTGCACACTACGCACAGTGTGCATACCGGACCGATTATTTACTGATAAGATCTGCCAATCGGTGAAAGCCAATTCGCTTATCAACGCCGTGTAATTATAGCTATCATCGCGCGATAATTAATTCGACGTGTGTCGTTGCAGCCATCGGACCTGAACGATTTTCCACGTTTCGTCGATCGTCTGATAAAACCAGACGATTGGTGAAAACCAATTGGAACTATTTTCTGTCAGGAGCTGTATATTGTAAAGCCGGTAAATCGGTATACAAAAATAAAATGATAAAACGTTTATTTACATTCCGGCATCTAGGGATCTCTCGATAATATAGGGATATAAAGATGTAAAAACAAAAGGCAGAATAAATTCGTTACAACAAGGACATTATAGCGCTAAGTTAATCTGAATCTAAGTTTAGGAAAGTTGCTGTTTTATATTACTCTAAAATTAGATTAAGATTTTTATCTCAATCCTACTGCTAATTCTTCTCACTAATGAAAATCGATTACCTTTATGTATCGTATAGTTATCTGAATACATCGCACGCTTTCTATGACTAGTTTTATAATCGTATATACACGTACACGTCATAAATTAATTCCTAGATGTCAAAGTTAATATCCCTAAATATCCTATATGTGATATCCCAATATCATATATCTTAAAATCGAAGTAAACCCAATTTCTTTTTTAGGTTAACGTTCAGATGGACCTTTTAGACATTATACGTGAGATAGGTTCTTATCAACGGAACAACGAAGAATCATTAAAAGCATAGCGCGCGCGCGCGCGCACGTATTGAAGATACAAGATACGTATTATTAAAAATGTAATGCCGCATTGCGCTGTGTATTCTGCGACTTGAGTCCGCAGGATAAGTATACTGTCAGCGATTATATTCCTGAAAGCGATAGAAGCGTGGGAATGAGCGATCTCGCTCGCGCGCAGCCGGGGAAACGCGGCGCGAATCCTCGAATCCACTTTGCGCGGCACACGGTCGATAGTACGGTTTTATGTTGACGTACACGAGCAGCTCAACCATTGGCCGTGGGCCAATGACAGAAACGGCACACGCCGGCCCATCGCGGTGCACAGGCCGCCGGCGTGACAGTTGGAAAACAATGACAGCCGCGATACGTCGCGAAGCGACGAGAATGAAGCCCTACGCAACGCACGTTGGCGACGTGATCGACGTGATAACGACATGGAGCAGGTTGTCATCCTTTCGCGAGCTGTTACCCGATATTGTTACATGTCGATAGTCTAACAATCGTGTCATCGATTCGCAAGTGAATGCACTTTAATGCTTTATGTGCTGGTCGGAGGGTTTCGTTTACTTCAGTTAAGGTTAACAACTGCACGCTGAAACAGTCTCGCGAGGAACGAATAAAACTGGCAAGCTCGAGTTTCGCCTTGCTCGAGATTCGCATGATGCGAATTCAGTTCGAGATGTAACCTGTTGACGATTAATCCTCTCGATACTGAATACCGTTAGAATACGATGCTTCGTTTCGGTGCAAAACTGCCCTTTTAATGTAAACTGCCGTAATTCGATGTTATCTTCTGCGGTTATACTTATCACTTACGTTACAGTGAATATTTTATGTTTATGTTATGATAAATAAAGCTTTTTACACGATTTGCAAAGTTTTGTAAACGTTTTGTATTATAATTCATGTAAATGCCGAGTTTATCGGGAAGAATCTTGAATTTTACGCGCTTGTGCGTAGTATGCAAGTTTCACAGCGTGTTTCATAAAAACACGCCGCCAGTTGCTACCGACTGATCGTTATACGGAGGCCTTTCTCCTATCCGTCAACGAGTTCACCATTGTCCGCCTTCGAATTCCCGTTAACCAGAATTGTACAGTCAGCGTAGAATGGCCGAGATACCTTTTTTTCTTTGATATTCTTTGAGTCAATTTACTATTTTTGTAACAAAAATATCGCGTGCTATTCATTTATTCTAGATTTTTATGCATCATGAAATATAAGATACAAGATCAAGAGACGGGAAACAGAGAAATATATAATGATTACAATTATTTCAAAAATATTATATCTAATACGATCCTTTAAAGAAATTGTTGCTCTTTCTCTCATTTCCTCCCTTTCTACTTATAATTCTTCCTAATTATATCTCCGTATGTATTTGAAATACTATTTTTTTCAAGATGTTTCAACAAACCTATCTATTTTTCTTCTAATTAAACAACAACGAACAACGAACAAGCGATAGATGGCGATCTTGCAACCAGAGAGCGAATCAATAATCTCGCCGATGACAACACGTGCGTCAAAAAGCGATCGATCGATGAACTCGCGATGTAGGTGTAGATGCACATACTTCCGAATCCGGTAGGTACATTCCATGAGATGGACTTATGACAAAATAGTTCCATATCTGTTGATACTTAATGTCCGAAGTCGCAAAACACGGCTTAACAGCCGCAAAGGAGGTAGCCGGGAAGCCGGCTGTCAGCGAGAGAAAGAGAAGGATAGGGAGAGGGAAGGAGAGAGAGAAAGGAGAACGTGGGAGGGATAGATAGAGGCGGTAAAGACGCGCGCAATGGATTCCGCTTGGTGGCGCCATCTGGGCGCCAAAGCTCGAAGCTTACGATACTAACCCGCTTTTCCCTCTTCTTTGTGATCCGTTCCGCGGCGTAAACTCTGTCACCCAGATCCATGACTTTTGTCGCGTGTGATTAATCTTAATCCTGATGTTCCGGATGAGCGTAGAAACTTCTTGCGAATCTATGGCTGGATATTATGCTCAGTATCCTGCGAAACACCATATGTATCGACACACCGGTCTGGCAGATTGGTTCACGGAACACAAAAATCAACCACTATTTAACACGTATGTACGCAATATATTACAAGTAGATAATCATCAGCTATGGTTATCCTTTTCACCAAGACCACAAACGAGATGCGTGAAACACGTGTACGATTATCACGTGACACCTGTGATTCTATTTATAATTTCGTATGATCAGTCAGTTCATTCGTATCTTGATGTTCACCCTCATACATCGTCAACTACGAAGCGGCGTGGCTGTAACGTGTGTGTCGTTTGTGTGACATAACAGCATTCGGCTACTACCTCGACGTTTAGACGAGGCAACAATATGACTGCGAAAGGTCCAAGTAATATTATATCATAGATACGGCGATAAAAACGAAGACTGATAAAGAAAAGTGAAACATGGCGCACGATGTTTTTTGAAAAGCCAGTAGCTATAACACGACCGGCAAGCACGGTCGGAGCGAGAAGTCGTCGGTATGCACACGCATCGTATCGGAAAAATAATTTAAATTTACGCTTGTGTAGCGTGCGATGTCTTTTGCAGTGGCTTTGTATTTTGTACGCACTGTCAATACGATTATTATTCGCGATCGCCTCAGTTTTTCTAACGATGGTGGCGGTGGCCGTATCGTGCGTGTGTTAGTAGCTACCGGCGTGGCGCGACACGCTTCCAATCGTTGCTGGTGCTGCTGCCGCTGCCGTCGTGGTCGTGACCACCGTCGTCCCTAGTCGCCGTTCTATTCGGGCAAGATCGGCTGCTCGTTCGTGCGTGACGTCAGTGATTCCCCCTCACGTCGTAAACACCAAACATGGCCGTCGCACGGATATACGCTGATCGAGTGCGTCCCAAACTGAACGCGTAAATTGGCCGCAATACGGACTGCCGCGGACCGCGGTTATGTGCAGGTAACACGTCACGGCGCTGACTAGCCCCGCGACGTAGGCACGGAGGCCTCGAATTACGAATATTCGGAAACCGGAGCGATCGACTCGCGGCGTCTAACGCACTCTGCGGATCGAGGCCGACTAGAGTCGAGGTCTGCCGAACTCCCCTTGCAAGCCTAGTGGACTCGCCCGATCCGCTCGAGGTTAGGAGAGAAGAGGGGGTAGAGGCAGAGAAAGAGCGCAGCAGGGGAAGGGAGAGGCTCTCAACGGTACGTGCGGTGTACGAGCACAAGAGAAAGAGTGAGAGAGATTAAGAGAGTAGAAGGGTGAGAGAAAGGGAGAGAACGAGAGCGCGATTGAGTTGACCGAGGACGAGGGAGACGGCGAGGGGCCGAGGGACAGGAAGAGCAAGCGCAATGGAGGTAGAAAAGAGAGACGGCGCGACCAGGAGCGCCGTCCTCGGAACAAGAAAGCCGTCTGCCTGGGCTGCCTGCCTGCCTGCTTGTTTGCCTGTTTGCCCTGCTTACTTGCTTGTGCCCGCTAGTCTGCCTGCCTGCCTAGCTAACCAGCCAGCCAGCCAGCCAGCCAGCCAGCCAGCCAGCCAGCCAGCCAGCCAGCTAGCCAGCCAGCCAGCCAGCCAGCCAGCCAGCCAGCCAACCAGCCAGCCACCCCAAGTTCCCTTCTAGGTACGTGTATGCGTACGTTTGTGTGCGAGGGCAGTCGATGCGATGTTGCCAAGCCCGTTTCGTCGATAGCACCGCGCAAGCAAATGTCACTGGCGTACCATTACGACGATGTTCGCGAAAATTCGTTCGCAATGGCAGCAGTAGCAAGCAGCCGCACTAGCAACTTGCGATTTTCCACTTCCGGCCGCGCGAGTCGAAATCGATCGACGCCGCTCGTTTGCTCTCTCTCTTTCTGTCGGAGCAAGAACGCGCGCGCCTCTACTTCTCTCTTCGGCGGTCTCACCGCATCGTACAGTCGTACGCGTATTCGCGCCTATGACATCCGGCAACGCCGCATCCTCCTGCGACGTTCTGTCACACACTGTACCCAACACACACTGGCACACACCAGACGTTTCGAAGTAGACTATATATCCTATGAGTGGTGAACACTAAGTTTCAAAACGAATAAAAACGAATATCTTCTCGAATATGTGAGTCTGAGAACACCAGAAAATATACTCACACAGCCACGTATGTGTGAAACACTTCTTGCTTCACGAAAACGCATGCTACCTCAACGGTTCCCGAAACGAGAGTGTCCTCTCCTGCCGTGAGTACACAGGGAGAGCGCGCGCAAGCAGGACAGAGAGTGCGCATTATTTGAGCGTGAGAGAGACACTACAAATGCGTGGTAGGGAGAACCGTTCGCCTCCGTTCTCGGTGTAAATAGCAGGATAAAAAACCCATGAGAGAGGCGTCTGATTGGTGCGGCGCTCCAAGGCACCACCGATGTCCCGAGCCCCACTCGTCGAAACGTCCAATCGGCGCCTAGCTCGGCCCACGTCAGTTCCCCTCGACGCGTTACGAAGGCGGGCATTACTGACGAGCCGCACTCGGATTCCGAGTTTACCCCTCCTCACCACTTACCCTCGCATCCACTGCTATGTATAAAGTCTCCGGCGTCTCGGCGAGAGTCTCCCCCTCTTTACGTCGGGGGAGAGAGATAGAGGCAGAGCCCCTTCCCTTTGCGCTCTTCCCCTCGCGCAGGAAACCCGAATAGCGGAGCGCGTATCGTGCCACCGAGGCTTCTCTTCTCTCATCGTCGAACGGCCATGTAGAGCCGTACGATGCGAAGCCGTGTGTACCCGCCACGAAGGGCGGGCACATAGACGAGGGACGCGGGCGGGCGGCAAGAGGGGAACGTATATACCGTCGCGTATGTGTGGTGCGCGTATATAGGCGATACGCGTCGCGCGTATTCACACGTATACGTGTGCGCACGCATACATGGCCGCGCCGCACCGCGCCGTGCCGCGCCGTCGTCGTCATCGTCGCGTTCCCCCTCCCCGTCGCGGTCCCACGTCGGTGGCCGACCACCGTTGGTATTGAAATATCCTGGCCCTGGAGAGCCAAGTAGCCGTGCGGCGATGCCGCTTCTTTCTATAACCACTACCAAGCGCGCGATTCTCCTCTCCCGCGTTCTCGCTCTATTCTTTGCCTCCAACTCTTTTTCTCTCTGTCTCTCCGTACACCTCTTTTCTTTTCTTATTTTCTTTGTGTTTATTCGTGACCCCTACGCTACCAACTTCGCAGTTTTATCTTCCCCTCTTTTTGTGAGAGCTGTACGCTCTCTCGTATGCCATCTCTCCGTCTCTTCCGATTATACCGTCATTTGTATACGCGCTAACCTCGCAATGGTTACTACTCTCTTTCAGGGGTCCCTCTCCTCCTCTGTTTCTCTTTATTCCCTCCGCCCACGCCACCTACTCGAGTCTCCCTCCGGCGTGAAACTCGCCTCCCTTCGGAGCGCAATCAATCGTCGTGCACGAAACGGTGCACAACCCCGCGATGCGTAAACGAGAAAACGCGAGCGCGCGCGCGCGCGACGCGCGCGTTAAGCATTCTCGATCGCCGCATTTGCGCGCGCGGCATTGCATTGCGCAACCCTGGGATATACGTGGTGCAGTCCACGTAGATGGCATGTACGCGTAGATTGCTCTTTTTTTCCTTGCTTTGCTCTAACTAAACAATGTTACGTCCCTTTGTTACGCCGATGTTTGCTACGCGGATAGTGCCAATGATGCTTACCGATGTATTTATCATTAATCGCGATTTTTATTTTCTTTATTTCGTACTTATTGCGCTGTTCATCTATTGACTCTAATTATAGCAATATACAACATACATAACATTTTACACGAATATAGCTAACTGCATGATGCAAGTGCCAGAGAAGATGGAGAAGGTCAAGATATTTAACTGAGCCGAATCTATTATGTGTATGCACGTAATCTGCCGTCTAAAATATATATTAATTTATAATTCCATTAATTGCAGTAACCTTAATATAATTAGATAATCATAATAATATATAATTGATATAATTGTAATAATCTTGAATAAGCACAGCGATCTTATATAAAACATATATATAAAACAAGATATATAACATATATATATATAAAATAATAAATCTATAAAATATATATAACGTCAGGATTTTATACTTTATACGATTACGTATTTTTGTGTGTACATATCTAGTTTTATGAAAGTTACAGCAGCAATTAGAGGAACTAGCTTGATAACATTAATGGCTGTTTCACATGAATTAATCGTGATAGATTAGCAGCACGTGTAGCAGTTCGACATTGTTTCTTTATCTGTCATATCATGCATGTATTTATTGTTCCTTTAATATGAGCCAATATTATTCCTGGATTTTCCGGAAATGATACGTATTAATGGAATGCTATTAGCTGCTATATTGTATGGTATCTGCGCAGAGCTTGTTTCGATGCTCTACGTGTAACGGGCACGATAACAATTGTCAAACATTTATACTTGTCACGTTACTACGTTATTACGGCTATAATTCGCACGCAGCTATTTCTTTCTTCTTTTTTATCAGAATGCAATTACTGATAAACGATTGGCTCATTTTAATTACGTCCGCTGGTATCTCCGTTTTTTTCGTGCAGTCTTTGCAAGATGATTCGCAGTCTCGCTTTGCCTTAAATGCGGGAAGCGCGAGAGAATGCGGCTAAAAAACGGATACCTGTAGAAATACGCGGATGACGGGAATAATGGTAAGCATTACTGATATCGTATGCGATACCGTTAAAAAACACAAACAAGCTGTAAAAGTGTACGTTCTCGTGTTTAGCGGCGAGAGGCCCTGACATGCTTCTACCGCGGGCGATGTCGATGGCGCGCGCATTGCCATGTCGCGCCGTGCGCCGAGTGTGGCTCTTGTCAAAAATGGCCATTTAATATCTCGAGAAGAACACGAGATATCGGAACGAAACCTTCACTGGACGATTCCTTAGTATTTGTCATGCTTAGTTATTTGGGCGTGAACTCGATCGGGCCGACGGTTTCATCGTGAAAGGCGTTTCAAGGTTCGCGTTTTGGGACCGAGCGCATGCGTATTGCGTGGAAACTGACGGCAGACTTTTTTCGAGTTTTCGCTTGATAATACATATCGGATAGATGATGATTCTGGGACAGTAACGCATAGCCATTTGGGCCCCGTTAAAGCGTAATTAGCGATTTGCTGTATGCTGTATGCTGTACGCGTTCTTATATGCAGATTAATGAGATGACAACTGAAAGATATCTTCAATGGTAGCCAAAGTCAATGATGATGAAATAACGCATGTATATTTTATATATAATTTATTACATATAATTTGCGCATAAGTTTTTCGCTGGGAATTAAGGGAAATTTGATGTGATGCGCTTGGAAATTATCGTACGCATTCTAGTTTGCGGTGCGCCTCGGAAATATAATCTTTTACTTGCTTTCTTCTCGTCTTTTTTAAAATATTCCAGATATTCCAGATCTTCTTATATGACAATCGGATCTTTGGATTTTCTCGATCGGGCAGAACGAACAAATTTTCTAAACCATCTGATGCATTAAATCGGGATACTATTTCAATGTTGCGCGCTTAATGAAACTCTTGCAAATCTTTATTTCTACTTTCTAGAGGAAAGTCGGACGAACGGTCAATCTAGTGTCGGAACGACATCATTGAGAAAACATTCTTCTCATTTCAAACAACTCTTAAACATAACGAAGTACACGTGATTACTTGCTCGTCAGACTGTACCAGTACCAGCTACACGAGCTGCTCGAAGAGAAATAAACGAAACTCACCGACAGCTATACCTTCAACCGCTTCAACCTATGCTTTTCCAACGAATTATCGATTTATCGTCAGATCCTTCTCGCTCTTATGCGAACTCGTGCTTTTACGTCGGTCAACGTGTGTGTCGGATCGTCCTGTGTAGTCGCGGAACTTTCATCACGCACGCGTTACGAAATTATGCAGCTTTTACGTGCGGCGGCGAACGTAATAAGCACATGCGATAAAAGTAAATAATCGCAAATCGCTTTGAACAGATCGCTGCGCGATGAAATAAAAGACACATCGGGGACAAAGTTATAGCTGTTTAAATGCCCTTGTTTATTTCCCTACCTTCGATGATCACAATCAATAAAATAGTCGTAAAATGATAAAATTGTGCATTCCATACATAACTCTATATTCGTGGAAAAATATGGCGTTCTTTTATACGTAAAGAGAAACATTTTATTGCGTAAATATGGAGGCAATGCCTTGAATCCGTTATTACGGAAATGCTAAGAACCAGGAATTCTTCTAACGACAAATGAAAGAGAGACACGAAGTGTCGTGAGATGTATCACATTATTATCTACTTTTACTCATATCGAAAATCTTTAGGTATTTATTCCCATCTTCTCTCACTCTATTAGAAGATTAATACATTGGGTGATGGTTGCAATAGAGCGAAGAAAAGAGGATGGAAACGTAATACCCATTGAATATCTTCATGTAGATATCGAGCGAATTAATCATTCGATCCGAACTGGGTGAACTAGTTCATGATTCATCCGAATCAGAGATTACGAATCGAAATTATTACGAATTATCGAAAGAATCGAATTTCTATTTCGATGAATTCGATGAACGGATTACAGACAGTTATAGCTAGTCATTCGTCAATCGTAAATACGATTCTAATAAACACAATTCTCCAAAAATACCAGCGTACTCACAGAGCAAGAGAGACACGCGATCTTCCCAGCGCAGGATGGGGATACGCGCCAATCTGTAAATCGCGAGGATCTATGCCGCAATTATCGGTATCGCGGGATGCCGAGCCGGGGGATGCAGGTTCTGTCGTGCGCCGTACAGATCCGAGATATTTCCCTATCCGCGGATCTCCCTAGGCCCAGTAACGCGGGCATTAGCATGCGGCCCCGGCCGGGCGTACTTGGTATCTGCGGGCCCGGTTATCGTTCCTGCCCTGGGGCCCTATCGGCTCCGCGAGGGTCCACATGAACCGAACGAGTACTCTCCGTGTGCCCCCTTTCCTCCTCTCCGCCTTGCCTCCCTCTTTCCTTCTTTATTTCGAGCGCATGGCCGGGCACATCTTATCGCTCCTTGGCCAAACGCTTCGTTCTTCGAGTGAAATAGGGAACCGTTCGTCCTCGTTCGCGAGAAGTCGAGAAGGCCTCGATAGCGAACGGTAACAGATAAACAAAGCGTTTCGTGTCCCGTGAACATCGGTAAGCACCGTAATATGTTACGTCGGACCTCTGCGTTTGTTTGGATAGAGATTTATGAAATTCTGTGTCCCGTATAGAGCGGCGTATTCGTAATTTCTAATATTCGTTGGACATTCGATTGAGTCGTAAGCCGATTCCGCCATTTCCAAGATTCTCTAGAATTCAGATTCTCACTGGAAAATTTTCAAGAAACGTGAACGACAAGCGATGGGGATAGACTAATAATGGATCGATGTTTCAATTCGACTTATTTTCGATGCTACTTGTTGGTGAATGGTTTAGGATTCACTAAAATTCCATTCTTGGAATTCTTCTGTATGCTGTGACTCGTCTTCAATATCTTTTATCCCAATATATTTCGAAACTGTTTTACAACAGTTTTACACAGACTCGCAAGTTACTTCACGAAGAGCTGTTTGGAACGAGATGACTGTTTTCTTAATGTTGTTCTGACACTGACAAATTGTCATTTGTCCGACTTTGTTGTGCGTTCTCTGTACAGTTTACTTAAAAGATATGTAATAATTTAGATGTTGAGACGTGAGATCGTTAAAGATATTAAGAACACATACATAAACATATCATAAACATATTTTTCAGATATTTATGTCATTTATCTTTGCGTATAATAAGAATACGCGCGCAAGCAGCGAGTCGTATGTTTTACGGGCTTCAAATCGCATGGATTGCTGTGTATAGTTTCTGAATTTCACATATGTTTCACATTATCGATTGGCTATTGATATTCGATATCATTATGTTCAACAATTATCAAGCGAAAACTCGAAAAGAATTTGTAATTTGAAGATAGAAAAAAATTAATCGGATGGATTGGGCAAACGGAAGCAGGAATTCACCAAGAAAAATTCATTCTTTAATCGCCATTCGATCTATTTGTACACCAAATGTATACTATTTGTATACTATTTGTATATCTACTTGTATACTGAAAATGGGATTTTTTATCCGATTGCATCTTTGATATAAACATCTCTAATTGCAAACGTGCACCGATTTTCCTTACGTTAAAACAGGAGCGCGAGTTTCTCCTGCTTGCCCGTTTCAGATCGAGAATTTCAGATAAAAATGAGGATTCCAATCGGTATATCATATCGGTATACAGTTGTACATCTGTTTCGGGCAAATTTGAGCTTTCTCTCTCCATTTCAGCCATTTAGCTCGAATCTATGTCGGTGTGATCTGATTGGGAAAGATTGGGAAAAATTTCCGGACGTTCCCCTCTCGGAATCTCCGAGCGCGTTACTTCCGAGACGTTGTCGGTTGCACGTTCCATTTCCGGTTGCCATCTCGTTGGCGAACGCCCGCTGCGCGATGAAGCATCGCGTCGCTCTTTATGCAATGATGTTGGCGCACATGCGGCACGTATTGCGCGTCTCGGCAGCGTATCGCACACATGCAGCCGCGTGTCTGTTTATAATGCGGTCGCGATTCCACGTCGTCGCGTTATCGGGCCCCTGTTATCGCGCGAACTCTCCTCGCGGCGGGTTTAAGTACGCTTCGCTGCAACGAACGCGATCGTATGATGACTCCCGCGTATAGTCCGCTCCCGCGAGTCCTGCGATAAAGGAGAGTCCGGAAAAGGCTTGAAGAGTTAAAAGAAAGAGAAGAAACTCCTACGCGCGCACGCGCGCGCGCAGACGATGATCGCACTTGATGTATCTGCTTTATCTCGGCGATTCGAGACTCGATGAATGCGTCGCCCGATGAGCGTGATGCGTTCAGCTTCACTGGATATTTAGGATCTAGAAGATTCGTTTTTTTGGATGCTCCAACGTTCGGCTCATTATATTTCCTCAGCCGTGACGTTCGATTCGTAGAAATCGACGCGCGATGGAAAACTGATCTCCATTCCTTTCCGTTATTTCGTTTCTATGTTCGTTTAAACGATAAATCCATCTTTCGTAATGCTGGGTTTTAAACGGACACAGATTCTTTAATTTTTAATTTTTAATTTATCTTTAATGGATCTTTATTCTCGCTGACGTAAATATAATAAGAAGAGAGAAGCTTAGTTTGAACATCAGTAGCAAGCGTAATTCTTAATTGCGTCACTAGAGAAGGTTCAAACTGAGTTATCATAGTTTTGCTCGTTCATGATGCGTGCCATATAGAGTCATAACGCGAGTGAACTCGGACAGGCTTAATAAACGCGAGAATCGATAAAGAAAGCTGCAAGATTAAATGACCGTTCCGACGTGGACGTTGCGAAACAATGGCCACTCCAGTCTTCCAGCCACTCCACTTGAGTCTTCCTAGATGTCCATCGCGCTTCGAAGTTTAATTTTTTAATGAAACATTTACGAATAATTTGTAATGAGAAATTATTTTCTGAAAACTTGTGACTCGTGATTTTATTTGAAACGATATGCCGACAATAGTACCATTCTTATTAATAATCCTACAACAAAATTCAAGTCCAGGATTCATGCAGCAAGCAAGCGAAAATATCGAGTTAGTTAATAAACTTAATAACACATAACGTTATTAAGAAATCGCTCCTCATCGGTATACTAATTCGGTTTCTTGTATAATCTTCTTTGCAATATGCACTTGCCAGAGACGACTTGTCCGATTTGGTGCCTGACTAGACGAGACCTACCATTTTGTGAACAGGTCGTCCGGTCCTTCCCTCCAAATCTATTTGTGCGGCCTGAACTGAAACGTTGTCCTTTCTTCCTTCCCTGCTTTCTTTATCGGTTCTTTTTTTGAATGACGTCGCTTTCCTGTCTCCTGGCTGTATCATCGTCGCAACAATTTTTGCGTAACTTCAGCCACGTGATAAATCTCCTTGAGTCGATCGCTGATGATTAATTGCATGAGAATAACGATAATTCTCGATCTATTTTGGCATTCTCGCTTTCGCGTCATGAAGCTTAAAAATGTCCGAGAAGTCGCACGAAAATAATCGAGCTGTTTTAAGAATGGCGATAATCGGATTAGAGACATTAGTATCAATTTTAAGTAATTATGTTAATTCCTCCTTTCCCGAAATTATCGTAGAATCTTGAAACGATATTTGTATATCGGAATTCTTGTAACTTTGCGACTATTTAGTTTAAACAAGGTTCACGTAACATCCAATACGATATTGCATGACGTACATATAGCGGAAAGTTGCGGGTAATGTTTACAATCATTATGAAACTTTATCCGAACTCGAAAAGTCAGTAATTTTCGATAAACATCGAGATTCGTTATGGCTATGCATCCGGAAAAACGGATTCCAGAAATTCGTTGTAACTCAGCTCCCGCTGTGACGATCGGGACGAGATTAAAACGGCGGAGCTGCGAAATGGTGTAGAATCGTATGCAAAAAGAATGAAATCGCTATCGCGTCTGCGAGTCGAGATATAAATTGGCGGTTTTTCGTCTGCGCGCCGACTGCCGGCATTGTGTCCCCGGCTGCGCATATTGCCTGCCTCTCTCGAGCGAGTGGAACTTTCCACGACTCGAGACCCGACGACCTCGGCGTCGGTATCGATATCTTGATGTGAAATCATCGATACGATCCTACTTTCGGAGCCGCTCGTCAGAATTTGGTTATTTTTGTCATTTCCAGATCCTCGTGTCTCCAAGATCACATCCCGAAACGTAAAAATTAACCCGCTTTAACGGGCAAGCCGCTACATCGGCTTAGATTTGGTTTCACGATCGATAGCAATCATCAAGAGTGATTTTATTAAGCACCTATATGCCCGAGTGATACCTCGATTAGCCTTTCGCAGAATCATCATCATCTCGTGACAATCGATCAGCGAAATCGTTCATCGAAGTTATCCGTTACGGAACGGATGACTTTGAGCCGAAAGACAGTGAACGAGTATCGAGCCAATCAGTAAAATATCGGCAAGAAGAATCATGCAAATATGAAAATACTCTCGTCGGCATAACGAATTTAAACGCTGCGATCTTGTTTCCTTTGCATTTACTCGCGTGTATAGTTTATTTGCGTTGTCACGTTTAGATCGCAATCTTGACTACAATTTCGATGATGCAGCATGCATTTCGAGACAAATCCATTCAAAACGAGCCTTTCGCTCATTAGAAGCCGAAGCTGCCGTTCGCGGAAGATGAAACTATCGCGTTTGAATCTAACACGATTTTTTACTCTCTTGCATGAATTAAAGCTAAAAACGCATCAGGGATCTTGATGGCTCGGCAGTCTTTCAATCGCTTGACAATCATCCAACGAGATAACTTTGATGCATCATCCAACTTACCGTCCATTTATTCGGATTTTATTCGGGCACGTCGGATGGACTTTTATGTCGAAATTTCCGTATTCTCCATCTTGTCTCGATGACAAGACGTACGTTCGCTACTAAATAAGAATGTATGCTGATCGCGTAGCAATGATTTGGATGAATGGTTTGGAGAAATCGATGCACGAGTTTAGAATATCAACCACATCATTTTTGTACTTTTAGAAACTTTTGATAGCTTCGAATCTCATCTAATTACTGTTCGCTTAAGGTTCCTGTAAATGCGCTATTGATGCATCTTTAATTATTACTGGCTTTATCGTTAATAACGAAGCAAAAATTGGCATATTTTCATAGAACAAGCTTTCATCCTCTCTTCGACGCGGAAACTTGATACGACTGTAAAATCTTTAACGGTGTAAAGAATTAATTCATGTCGTAATCGAGTTACAGCGAAAGCTTGATGAATTGTCCATAAAAAAGTGTCAATAGGGAAATTAATGTCGAGATAAGAGAGGAGGGAGCGCTCGAATTTTGAAGCAACTCTTGGAGACGATATTCCAACGTACGAAATATTCGTACATTTCCAAATTTATAGAGCCAAGCAGCAAGTGCAAGTCCAGCTGACGATACCGATCCAGTATTTTCGAATCATCCAAAATCATCGATTCTTGCCATCGTACTCGCAGATCGAATCCTCTCCGAGTGCTCGACGAGTGGAGCAATCCTCGATTGTTCGGTGGGATTCGCGCCATCCGCCGCGCTTTTTTCCCCACCGGCGAAAAAAAAAAGAGTAAGAGGAATCCTTTCGAGGACCAGGAGCGGCGGAGTCAGCATTGCAAAATCAGAAATTCGTTACGGTAAGAAAGAGAGGAGAGCCGGACGCGATGAGGAAGAGAGAGGGTTAGGAAGACAAGGGGTCCCCCCTCTGATGCGCGCCAGGCCACCCCTGCCGGTAATTCCCGTCGCCATGGAAACACCCCCGAGGCGTCCCCGCGCGCCAGACCACCCCCGCACCCCACAAACGCCACCGTCGCTCTCTCGTTCTCCTCGGTACTCACCCCCGACCCACCCCCTCCCTCCACGCCGCTTCTTCCACCCCGAGCACCCCCACCCACCCCCACCCCCTCCTCCGCCTGTGTTGAAGCCCCCCTTCGCGCGAGTCCACTAGGAACCCGTATCGATCCGCGGACGAGTTCGAGGTCCTACGTATTCTACGGGGAGTGCTACTGACAACGAGTCTGCTATCACCCTCTCGTTTCCTCTCCCCGCTCCCTTCTCTGCCCTTCTCTCTCTCTCTCTCTCTCTCTCTCTCTCTCTCTCTCTCTCTCTCTCTCTCTCTCTCTATCTCTATCTCTATCTCTCTCTCTCTCTCTCTCTCTCTCTCTCTCTCTGTCTCTCTTTCTCTCCCTCTCGGTTTCTCGCGCGATTCCGACCTGGCGCCTGTACTTTGCTCGACTCTCTCGGACCCCCATTTTCCCGACCTTCTTGCCGTCGTTAGTCCCCCCGCGCCCCCATCCGTCTATTAGAAATCACGCGTCGTTGTATCTCGGTTGTTTTCGCTGTCCTTCGCCGTTTACACGAGAGACTTGGCCACGCCGCTCACGGCCTTGCTCGCTGAATGCGCGAAGTCGGAAGCACTTCCTGCCCACGAACTTTTGCGCTGCGAGACTAGTTCCTCTCATTGAGATACGCGTACGATCTAGTACCGTATGCAAAGTATGCCGTTTGTATCGCGTGATCTTTTTATGTCGGACTAAAAGCATGCAGAGAGATGATGATTCGATGTACATCTGATCCTTGAAGTTTACAGACAAATCGAAAGTTTAATCCTCGTGCAACATACCTTTCAACTATAGACTGACAATTTTAATTGCATTATCGCTTGCTTGCTATAGCATTTCTTCCTCAAAGCGAAGAGATGTGAGAGGATCGTAAAGAGAATCATGTATGTCTTCGTCGTTAACAATAAAGCTAAACATGTTTTTAGCGCAACGAATTCTGGGAATCATGGCGAATTTTCAATGTAACTTTTCCGTTTCAGGTACGCTTCCAGTTGCAGCGCTCAAGTCCGATAGGTAAATGCCTGTTCCCTTTGCAAACAAAAACAAGCACTTTGTAGAAAGCATTCTTTTCATTTTCCAAGTGAACATGGATAATCGAACGATCGATATTCTCGCGTCATCCGTTTTCTCATAATTTTGGATGTGGCTCGTGTGGCTGCATCGTGAGCCACGAGGTGTGCGACGTAATAAGATCTAAACCTCCCCTCCTTCCCGCGTTTTATCCACGTTCTCCTCCTCCTCCTCCTCCTCTTCTTCCTCCTTCTCCACCTTCTCCTCCACCTTCTTCGCCTTCTCGTCCTCCTCCTCCTTTTCATCTAGTCGGATCCTTCTCGACGGTTCCGCGCGCAGCAGCGGTTCGCTCGTTGCTGCTCTCATTCTGTTTCACACTCATTCACTCATTCACTCACTCACTCACTCTCTCTCTCTCTCTCTCTCTCTCTCTCTCTCTCTCTCTCTTGCACACGCGCGCGCATCCTTTTCAGACCTAGCGGAATTCTAACGGACCATGCGGTCGTCGCTCGTTACTGCATTTGGTGCGAATTCAAGGACTCCCTTGATTACCATAAAAATTTCCTTGGTTAAGAAGCGAAAGAATGTTTTCATCGTGACACAGATTACGAAATTTTGATAATTCCTGAAATCGAACGATGATCCTTGAGAAAATATTTTAAAAGAAATATCTAATTCCTCTTCGGGAGTGTCCCTTCGACGTTAGTTGTCTCGTTCATTTGATGATGCGAGACAGCTACGCGAGAAATCTTATCAAATAATGCATTTATCGCGGTTTTGCGCATACAAGAAACAGAAATAGAACGTAATTTTTCGTTTTTTTTGTCGGAGTTTGCCGGATTTTGTCGGAGTATGCTCGGGAGTATCTTCGCTAAGCTTTGCTCAACAAGTATTGTTTTGATCTTGATCAATCTTGTCTGGCTGCATCAGAACACTGCGCAGAACATTGCTGGATCGCGCCGCGTCGCGATAGATCTGGCAAAAATTCGCAATGCTCAGCAAATCTCGCATATTCAAAACTTTCTGATAAATTGTCGCCGAAGTAAGACCAATCGTTCGACAGGATCCGGCAAGGTTTGGCCAGATAATCGCTGCAAAAGTCCAGCGAGATTCGTTGAGCGAAGTTCAGCTCAGATAATCTCATTGCAAACTTGAATACTTAATTACAAGTTACATTTAATGAATTATATATTTAATGACTCGTGTCATCTTCATAATTATATAATGTGTCATAGAAAATCATGTATACTTCTGTTTCTATGCTATTTACAGTTTTAATTTTACAAATATGTAGATACGAATTTACATGCAAATATATATATGTAGATATGTAGACATAAGCGTAAGATCATGTAAGGATTATTTATAGTTTATCAAGTTCGTTCGTTCGTTCGTTCGTTCTTTCTTTTCTCTTTCTCTCTCTCTCTTTTTTTCTTTCCCTTTCTTCCTTTCTTTCGAGGGGAGGCTCTAACGATTCGACGTTCCAAATTTTCGTTACATCTTGTCACATTTTCCCGATGAATGAGGTGTATCCCCGTCGTTGTTGGAATTTCGAGAAAGAAGATATCGATATCACTGCATACGAGTTGCAGTAAGGTGCAGCGTGGAAAGTTTAGGATACAACACGGCCGTATTGCGAGCGGCGCAAGAGAAGGCAGCTTTATGGTATTCCACGGGTCTCTCTCTCTCTCTCTCTCTCTCTCTCTCTCGAAGCGTCAGTGGGTACGCGGCGCTTCCGCACACATTCACAGAGACGTATGCACGCGACACAGGCGCATGGCTCGATGTGGCGCGCGTAGTATCTGTCTGCAGCTACGCCAAGAGAGCGCGAGACCTTCGGCTCTTTTGCGAGCCTTCTCGGCTCTCTTACGCTCTCTCTCTCTCTCTCTCTCTCTCTCTCTCTCTCTCTCTCTCTCTCTCTCGCTCGCTCATGCTCCTCTGTTTCGCTTTGCTCGTGTCAGCCGTCTCTCTCGCACTCTCTTTCTTTTACCACTTCGCCGGCGGTAACAATCTCTTTCTCTTATCCATGTCTCTCTCTCTCTCACTCTCCCTCTCTCTCTCTCTCTCTCTCTCTCTCTCTCTCTCTCAATTTGTTTGAACTGTGTCTTCTCGCTCTTGCATCGAATCGTAAGAGTTTCTTACTTGTTTCTCTCTTTTGTATATTGTAGCACTAAGGCTACAGAGGAGGGGAATAATCTGTCGGATGAACATCGTAAGATGTGTGCATACGTCTTCTTTGCGTAATGGTACCGCGGTGCGCGGCATGACTGAAATTGCTTAGTTAATTAATTTTGATTATTATTTATGGTGTCATATCAAACCCTCGGATGTTAATTAAGCAGTAGGCGCCAAAGTATCTGCGCCTCTCGTGCTTGTACGATAATAATAATAATGGTGCGGTAATTGATTTATTATGTAACACAGTCACAGTCGATTAATCTCCCGTTGTACGTGTGACATGTGTACTATTTGCGTATACTCTTATTATGCACGTAGCTATTTGTGTCATCAAACTGATCTACTGATCTATTAATAARTCACATCTCTCTCTTYTTGCTCCTCTCTCTCTCTCTCTCTCTCTCTCTCTCTCTCTCTCTCTCTCTCTCTCTCTCTCCCTCTCTGGCTCTATTTTTTACACACTATCTGATCAGTTTCTCTTCCGTTTTATGCGAACCTTGTTTGATTGAAAATATCAGCTTCTCATGCTTTCCAAATTTTGCTCTCTTCTGCGCCCTCCAAATTTCGCATGTATTTCTTTACGCAAACGAACGTATTTGTTCTCTCTCTCTCTCTCTCTCTCTCTCTCTCTCTCTTCTTTTTCTCCGGTCGCCGCTCCATCAGTCGCGATAAAGAAATTCTTGTTACTGTCTCGCTTTCGCTCGACCGTCTCCCTCGCTTTCACTGCCGCGCGATGCGAGTGCGATGAGCTCTGTTTGCTGCAGGATCCGCGGACGTCGACGTGCAGCAACGACGATGGAGCAACGAGCGTGCCGGCTCGCGACGCGAGTATCCGAATCGGAGAACCGCGAGGGTCCACGGCTGATGTTGCCTCGTGTGGCCATCGCTCATTAGGCGTGCGAGATGTGCGGCGGCGCCCACGAGGAAAGTCAGCGAGCGGCCAGTCACTAAACGCGCGTCCGAACTTTGTACTCTTATTTTTAGCTGGCGTCTTAGCACGGCCAGGGAGGAAACGTTCTCATCGATCCGCTGATCTCGTCGACCACGAAGATCTCGAAGATCTTCCCGCTCCGTCAGTCGGATCCGAGGAGCTGGTCCATCTCGACTCGCTTCCTGCGGTTTTCGAATCTCGCGAGCTACCGCGAGCTGTCTCTTTTCTCCCGATTCGGATTAAATGTCGAATGATCATTTTTAAGCTTCTCGCGGGCAATATCTCGCTCGATCATCCGGAGGAATCGAATCTCGTGCTCGCTCGCGGCGGGAAATCTTTGCTCGCGTTGGCCATCGAGCGATGGAGTCTGCGAGACAGGTGCGAACGTGGCTCGATTTTACGTATGCGGGAACTTTATGCGGCAAAACATTTCGCGCCTTCAGATGCCCTCCCTCCCTCCCTCCCTCCCCCCCCCAGTTCGCGGAAGTTTCGAGTTTCGAGCCTCCCTACCTGCCTCCCCGCGCCTTTTTACGCGACCCGCGCAAACCCGCACGGAAAAACAGCAGGGACTGCGTCGTCGGGATAAACCGAATACTGTTTTACTATCAATTCTAGCGGATGTCCAGGAATGCTTCGCGATTGCATTTCGCGTCGGAATTCTCCCGGCGCGAGAGCGCCGAAGCGGACAGCATCTAAGCGAAATATTCCCCGGTACGTTATAATGGACGAAGCTGCGCGGTAAATCGCACGTGCAATCGCTCGCGTAACTGTTTGCTGCTCGCTCTTTGATTCGGCGGACGATTATGTTAATTCTTCGACACTTGGACCGCCACGTTCTTGAGAATGCGAATGACTTCCGTGCCCCCTTGGGAATTGCGACACCTGCACGTGGACGAGGATTTTATTCTGTGAAACGTGACTCGCATGAGACCTTTGACTACGTGCGAATGGCATTCGAAGGAATGTGCGTATAGAATTGACACTGACGCGGCGAGCGACGTTAAGTCATTATGCAAATTAATCCAGCCATCAAATAATTCCCGCGGGAATTTTACTGTCATCAGGACATTTCGGCATTTGCCGTGCCGCGAGATCGCCGCTGCGTGGCTCGCGTGTTGTGGAATTTTTGCAGGGATCCAACGGAAAGGGATGCTCGATCAAGCGGCATTATCGATCGATCACACGAAGAAGCCAGTCGGAATAAGAAGATAGTGCCTCGAGCAGGAGTTTCAGACACAATCGCTTATCGTGGGAAGTTGAAGTTGCGATAGAGGATTGTTTTTGGAGTGCCTGCTTGTTTTACACGTCCCTATGGGCACTTAACGCCTACAAACACCAGAAAATTGCATCGACTTCTGCCTGAGAGTGCAGCGTTGACGACGGTACCATGAAATTTGCGATATTCTCGATCTTGATCTTTGTAATAAAATTCGTATATAAAATTCACGAGACCTCCTCGGCGAAATCTGCATTTCGTTCGTTTCGTTCGAACTGCGATCCGTTTTACTTCTACGATTAACGATTGACGATTGAAAGATGCGCTATCGCTATCTAATCATCAGAAAAGCAACGAGTCTGTCTTCTCGTACTCGCAAACTCCAAGAATAATCCGACATTTTCGCTAGAAGGTCGCTGCGAAGACCGTCTGATAAAGCTGATGCAACATGCACCGATGCACCGATACTTGATAATTAACGATGATAGAGGAATATTCGGTGAGCAGAGTGAGATCTCTCGCGACTCGAGGAAAGAAAAAATCCGATTAAAGATGAATCGGAAAAAATCGAGAACAAACCCGCGAAGATGATCTCACTAATCCCATAGAAACGATTCGTCATGATCGTCAGTCGGTCGTCTGGTTGGTTGAGCCGGCATGGAAAGCCATTGTTACGCTCCTATGAGTGGCACCCGGCGATCGTCTCTCCCTCTCTCTTTCTCTTTCGGGCTGCGGCTCCCCCATTGCGGAGCGGCTAGCAGGACGAAGAGAGACGAAAAGAGCGGGAGGACAGAGCGAGAGGGAAGAGCAAAGAGAGGGATACGGAAGACAAGAGGAGGGAAAGAGAGGGTTATAATTACCTAGCTTTTATGTACGCAAGAGACTCGTGCAGCCCGTCGTTCTTTTTCTAGCTTCTGCTTTCGCTCGCCTGCCTTCTCCTCTCGGTGCTCTTTCCTTTTTCCGTACCTTTTTACCTTCCTCCCGTTCTCTCGCTCGCTCTCGCGCCCGCGGCCTCATATTCCCTCCCTTCCTCCCTCCTCTTCTCCCTCTCTCTCTCTCTCTCTCTCTCTCTCTCCTTCTCTCTCTCTCTTTCTCTCCTTCTTCTTCTTTCCTTTTCTTTTCCTTTTCCTTTCCGCCCGGACCTCCCTCTCTTTCTCTCTCTCTCTCTCTCTCTCTCTCTCTCTCTCTCTCTCAGGGCTGGGGCTGGCGCGTCCGCACACACGAGCGCTCGCGTGACGAACATGAACACGGACGGACGGACACGCGCGCATGCATACTGGAAAGCCGAAACGAAGTGCACGCGAGTGAACGAGAGAGTTAAGTGACCCGGCTCGCTCACGTGACCTTCTCGTGCAATGAGCCACGCGCGCCCGCGCGCGCGCTCGTTCCAGCCTCGTAATTCCGATACGCTTCTGTCACTTTCCCAGATTTTCAGCCCTGGATCCATCCCGTCACTTCCTCCCTCCCGCATTGCTTAAAATTCAGAAGTCACAAATTCAAGCATGCCGCGCTCGACGGTCTCTTACGAGTTACATCGCTACATGATTACACGATGTATGCATGATGTACTCGCGATGATGCGGCCGACTGATCGCCGGTATCATCGTGAAATCTGGGGGGACCAAGATTGTTTTTGCTGTCAAGATACACGCTTCCTCTGCCGGCATTCGTAGCCGTATCGCTTAATGGAATGATGAGACAGACGGGCTGTCTGCGGTTTCACCGACAGACAGTCACTGACTTGGTTCACGAGCTGTACACGGGGACCACCGGAAGCGGCCCATCACCGCCCCACATTCTCGACTTCCGCTCTCGCACTCTTGTCCTCCGCTCGAATCCCGAACCTTCTTTTCACGCATCTCCTTACTGCCATCGTCGAGTCCGATGTGAAGTAAATAACATGGACTTACGACCTTACGCAATCGCGTTACCGAAAGAATCGTCGCAAGTTTGGATTCGTGCAAATCGTCGTACGACGATTCTTCTCGATAATGATCGATTTAGATCGAGTACAATCACTTGGAGGAAGATCGCTTGGAATTTTCCAGATGTAAGATTGCCGGCGATTTAACTCGATAGATTTTATTCAATTGGATAAAAAGTAGCACTCGTCGATCCTTATTCGCAGGATCTGGTTTTCTCAGAACCACGTGGAATATGCGGTCATGTTTCTTCAACAAGAACTTTTTATGTATAGAATACATGAGATGTTTTGTGCACATTGCGCAAAAATGATTTTGTAAATTCTATATTCTCTATATTTCGTGCATATCGACAAATATTAGTACATATAAGTACATATTCGATGATAAAGCAACGCGATATTATTCAGTAAGCTCAGTCTCATTGCTTTATTTATTTAATAAGGGGGAATTTAATTCTGCAAATGGGAAAAAAGACAAGACCTCCGATTAAAACTGATCGCGCGTGAGAAAGAAAAGAGCTTATATCGTCGGCGAGACGATACGTAAACGGAGCCGCGCGAGTCCCGAAAAAATGGCGGCTCACGCGCCGCGGCGACTTCCACGTTCAGGCCGTTCGAAAATCCGTCGCTCGAGGTTGGCCGAGGTTGCGATTCGCCCTATAAGAATGCCGTACGTTGCATTTGCGCGAACGAGTATCTTTTGGAACGTCTCCAGGTGCGGTCGCCGCGCGTTTCCTCGCTTAGCCGGCTGTGGTGACGCGGGCAAAAAACGGTCTCTAATTCGGGAACGCCGCGTTCCACGCGCGCAATGCCGCCGAGAATAATAAAGTATTCTCGTACGCGAGACGATAATACGATCGGCACGCGCATCGAGCATAAGCATTCACTTTCGCATTAGCAAGCCGGCAACCCGGCGAGTCTCCAGATTTTTATCACGAAAAAAATGCGGGCATCAGCCACGCAACGATGCGGTCGCGCGAACACGCTGAATGAACTTTCCAATTTGCTTTAATCGAGAATATCGAGACTTTAATCGATGTCGGCTTGAGTTGCTTTGATTTTATTTTCTGCCATTTCTTTCGCGATTCATCAACAACTCGACTCGTCGAATTCGCGTTGAAGCTGGTGACGCTTCAGCGTGTATCCTTCAATTCGCAATTCACCTCGAATATTTCGAAAAGCCTGAGATGTCTATTTTTCATCACGAGGCAACAATCGAGGCAACGATTTTTCACCTCTGATGTTACATGATCGGATTGATCATTCTCGATCATCGAAGCCGCGAAGGATTTCCTATCGATGGCTGACCTTCAAACCGAAACCCGACAATGGAAATCACAAAGATTTCATCCCGAAATCATCCTCGATGCGCGCGCATCCCGCCAACACTCTTCGCGCTCTTCAGCCGATCGCTCGAATTACGCGCATCTCCCCGAATGATCTATCGAACTTTCGGCGATCCGCCTTCCAATCATACTACCGCAAAGCGGTCGCCTTAATGGCGCGTTATCGGAGATCCGATACGTTCCGTATCGACCGCGATCTCGACCGGCCTGCCGGCGCAAAGATGGCGAAGCGGTCGGTGGGCGAGATTAACGAGGTGGCCCGGGGTGAAGTACCCCGAAGGCGAGGGGGCCGCTCCACGCTGCACCGGCACAATAGCGTATCGTGAGGGAAAGCCACGCGCATCGAGCAGGTGTACCACCGCACTGCCTGGCCTGGCCTGCCTGCCTGCCTGCCTGCCTGCCTGCCTGCCTGCCTGCCTGCCTGGCTAACCGGTCGATACCTCGCTCCGATTATAGAGGAGCGACCGACACTGAATTCTGCATGAGGCTTTTGTTCCGCTCTCTTTCGCCACGGCCAATCGGATTTTCTATTTTCGCGCCCTGCTGCCGGGGAGACAATCGTTTACCCTTAACACCCTCCCCTGCCCCTCTCCTCCGTCCCGCTCCCTGCTCCGTCTCTCGCCCCTCGCCCCTCTCCCCCCCCCCTCCCCCTCCCCCTCCCCCTCCCCCCGCGTCCCGCCGGTTTAATCGCGGTTACGCGGTGCGGAAAGTTAATTGCGCGCGTAACGCTCATGGCGCGTGCTGCAAAAAGCGGCGTTCCCGTATCGGCGTTTCTGTCGCGTAACGCGATTCCGAGAACGGTTCCGGGATGGGAACGGCTACGGGAAATCGATGACCCTTCGAGATCTAATAGGTCTCGAATCTATATTCGACAAACGCGGAGGCCCTCCGATTACGGAGGGTACATGTTTCGTTGATGTTTCGTTCAAGTCGAGTTTACGCGAGTTTATTCAGCGTCCCCGTATCTTCAGGATTCGAATGAAAAGGAGCAATGCGGAAAAATACGATTCACTTATGACGTTAACGATCATGTTACCGTATCGATTGTAATATCGATTGTATTATCCAAGTATTCTCGTAGAAGCCTAGAAGGGGTGTCGCTTGATCTAACATGATGGTACACGTATATACACCGCTACACGGTGAGCCGCATGCAATTAAGGAAATTGTAACGTCACGGGTGATTACGTGCGTTTCTTTTGTTATCATCTCAAATAGGCAATACCGGGTACATCGTTGGGAGTTTGTTAAACAGCCGATATTTCATACGAAAGCTAGATCTATGCGCGACTTACGTTGGTTCGCCATATTTTTATTACGATTGCATCGATGAATTTACATGAAACATCAGCAATGTTATTCTCGTTCCTTCTCGTATATCATTGCTCGCATTGCTCCATTGTACGAGCTCCCTGCAATCCCAGATTGAAACATGCGGTCTGTGATAGCAAGCAGCATGCTTCGCGGTCATTTAGCAATCGCATAAATAGGAATTTCGCGAATTTCGCTGTTTGGAATTCTATGGATCGCCACTTACGTCACTTCTCTTGGAATCGTATCGAGTAATTTGCATAATATCGCGCAATGCTCAGCAGGATTCGATCGATAATAAGATGTAATGAATAAAATGAAACGATAATGACATAAAATATCGTGATCGATTTCCATCGAAGCGAATCGCGTCCGCGATTTTTGCGAGGCAGGCGGAGAACGAGTACATCGGCAGGATCATTGAGCAGCGCGATACGGCAGTGGACTTTGGCGTGCAAACACTTTCGAATGCCGGCAATCAGTGACGTAATCAGATAGCGGCTTGAATATTCATGAGCGCATGCGCTCTGGCACGCCCGCGCAAGCTTATTAGCATAACTCGTCCGCTTTAGCCATTAGGACTAAGTAAGCGTGCTACCGCGCTTAAACGCGATGTCCAATTAATATGGCTAAAGTAACGAAGAATGATCCTGATTGAGCGATGCGCAGGACGTGGTCGATTGATTGGCCGTCGAGAGCCAATAAAATCTAAGAGAAGAGATATGAGAAACGAGAAACAGGGACGGACACGATGTCGGCTCAAGTTCCAAGGCCGTGCGTTTTAATTTCCCCGAGAAGGACCCGAAAATCTTATCGCATGCCAGGGTCGCTCCTAGGCGCTGTACCTAATGCGCTCGCAAGCAAGGATTAAGGGAGTTAACCTCACTTTTTATCTAAAAACACGAATCCAGAAAACATCTCGCATCCCGAGCGTTCGCACGGGAGAATCATCAGTTAACGATATTTAATCGTTAAACGTTCCGGATTCGATGAAGCAGAGTAAAATCTGCATCGCCGATTTCATCTGACCTTTTCGATTCTTCTCCCCTCGTTAATCGTGAATAATCATAATTGATCATAAACTCACGGATCAAGAGTGTCTGGGACACGTACCGGGATAAATTAACGCCGGGAATATTAAATGAAACGACACTCGTCGAGCGATCTCGTAGTATCGCTCGACGATAAACGCACCATGTGAATCACGCTTAGTCGATTACATTATCTTATCGTGCCGCGTTAACAATTGGCCGCGTCTTTTGAATGCAAAATTATATCGCGGACGTCGCGCTTTAAATGGCGTCGACCCCGTGCACGCAGTTTTCCCGGTCGTGCCGCACCATGCGAGACATGGTATCGTTGCGTCCGTTTAAATTTAAAATATTCCGTAATATATATATATAAATATATACATCTCAGGATAACAGGCATAACACGGAATGGGGATCGCGAGTTATCGAAAGCGCGAGACAAATCGTCAGGCGTGTTTCGATTAATTGTTCGACGAAGGTTTCATGGAAATCATTCCGCGCAATCGTAATCCGTGCAAAGTTGTCCCGCTTGGCTTAGCCAGTACCGCGACGTTTAAATTGGAATTGGATTGGAAGACTAGCATGAAGTAATGGAGATATCGAAGAAAGCATCGCACGTGTCGAATGAAGCATCGGCATATCGCGTTACGGTTAACCGCATAAATTTCGCGAAGGCCATTCCATGCGTCGTTTAGGTTCGCGAAAAACAGTCCCGATGCCATCGTAAACACCATCGCCGGATTCGCAAGTTTCTTCGTCGTTCTTTATCAATTGAAGTACATTGTGATGTATGTATAGATTAGAAGCGGATAGAATAACAGAGAATATCAAGGACCACATCGAGTGCTATCTTAGTCGGTTAGTTAATGGTTAATCGCGTTCTCTGTCTGAATTCGGTCGTTCCAAGCAACGGACGTTGTTGTGAACCCGCGAAAAGATGGACGCGGTGTTCATTTCGACATGAGGAACGTGCGTCATCCGCTCCGTTTCTTATCGTATTTTTTCTAGTGAGTTCTAGTGAGACAAATAAACATGAAGAATATTTAATAAAGTAACGGAAGCAGAAAACTTGGCGTTTCGGCGTCTCGGGATAAGACCGGACAATATTATATTAGAAGCGTCGAAGGTTAACGAACTGTCTGAATATGGCGAGAGTCATTCCGCATCATCTACTATCGCATGTACTATCGATCAACACAACAGTCGCGCCGTTTGTCTCAATGGTGCAAGTATCACGCGTTGTTAGTTCCGCGAGTTTCTTTTCAAATAATAATAAATCATCTCGCGATAAACGTTGGAAATGCCGCATCAAGTAACGGATCAAGCATCGGCGAGAAAATGGTACATGTCGAATGAAGCATCGAATAGTGACAAATATCGCGTCGTTAACCATTAATCAAGTGTCACGTCTGAAGTTGGCGAAAGTCGTTCGGTGCATCGTCGATCTCGCGCTGTTCGTTCCCGAGCACGCATCCGTAAGTTTCTTCACTATCGTGAATTAGATAAATCGTTTTGCGAACTTTTAATGCAAATCGAGGTTGGATGAGATAACAGAGACATCGAGAAGAATATTGTGCTTTAAATACTGCGTTTTAAAATATTGGGCCGCGTTATCCCGCCGAGTTGGTCAATGGATGTCGTTATGGGAGAGCTTAATATTTCTTTCCCAATTCTGCGAGAGTCGTCTTCAGCATTGTACAAGGGAATGAGCGTTCATTCCTCTCTGTCAAACGCTTGTCGGCCTCGCTGATCTTAACGTCACGAATGTCGAGAGCGCCAATTGCGAATATCGGGAGTGCCGTTTGTAGATATATCGAGAGTACTAATCATCAACCATCCCGAATGCCATTTCGAATATCGGGAATGTCGCGCGATGCGACTGCACCTAACCTAACATTAATTAGCATAACGGAACGGAAGATTGTTGACAAAGATTATTGCGATGTTTCGATTCGCGTGAGTGCACAGCGTCGATGACCAATGAAATAAAAGTGATGCGGCGACAAAAATTGGATTAACCGGTTGGCGTGAACGCAGCGATCGGAACAGCAATGGCGGCATAGTGGTAGATATCCAATCTGATTACGTTTGTTATATCATGCATTTAATCTCTGTGTTATCATTATTCTGCATTATTACGCTTCATCGCGCGATAACAGCGCGATTGGGCACAGACGCGATTGAACGTAAATAGCAAAAATACAAATTTTGCAATTTGGCAGAAACGTTATCACAAAATATGTAATTCGGAATACGCGTGTATTCTATTACGTTCGATCGCAATAGAAAATCGCGTTTTCCAGCAGGAGCAATTCGCGGCGACACGATCGCTGGCGACGCGATGGCTGGATGAGAATGAATCCATCTTATATAATTCCGCGATGATCTGGCATTATTGTGAGATCCCGATCGTTTCGCCTCGTCATGCTTGATCTTGCGATTCGAAACGATAGATAACGATGGATATCGAATCTGTAAAATTTTGCGGAAAACCGGGAAAATCAGTCGCATTACTTTATTGTATATCTATTTTACAAGATTTTAGCTTCCACCTTTCGAAGATATTCTCGAATTGTAATCTTGTAAGCATCAGTTTCAAGTTTGGCGCCGAATCAGCCGATCGACTGTTAATTGTTAATCATGGATACGTAATGACGATTATGCCACATTAATTTCTCGTAATTGCGCATTGTCAAGAGCGAGATTGGATTATATTTAGGTCCGGCATGTCTTTTTCCTACTTTTCAACATACATAGATTTCGTATAGACGAATATAACGTACCTCGCCTTTTATAACCCTCTCTATAACGTGTTGGGCGGGTAATACCATTAGCTGGGACTGCATAATTCTGTAATCACGGAGTTGGTCCATGCGACGTGTGGTCAATAAGGAGACGAAATCGTGTTTATCGCGATGTCGATTGCCTCATGCCTCTTCGTATTCGAAAGCATTAAGCGTTACTCAAAGGCCGGATCGCAATTTTAAACGACGCAAATTGGAACGCAACGTATATACGACACCTTATTTTGCATTTAGAAAATATTTTACACGTAATTAACGACGCGCCAACATCACGTATCAATGGAACACGATATTGAAAACGTAAACTCGAGATCACGCGAATGAATAACTCCTTATGTAGGCGTAATGAAACAATATAAAGCAGAATCGAAATGTTTGCGAAAATTATTCACGCGCACGTGAAATAAGTGAATAAATATCGCACCAGGTCGTCGATCAGGTTTCGCTCGCTCGAATCGATCAATAGAATCAATCTCTGATTAATCTTTGATTAACAACAAAATTTTATGGAATATGCTATATTTAGCAAAAAATATTTGTTTCCATGAAACAAAATTTTACGAGGGAATAAAATGACATGACCGAGCGCATTCATGGAAGATAGATCGGTAAAACGGAGAGAAAAATGGTGACAATACATCCGTGCGCGCGTCATCGAGAGATCTTTTCTCATTCTCATTCTCTTCGACGGATGACGCTCAATCTCCGAATTCGAGTTCCCCGCAATCGCGAATCACGGAACGAGTATTAGACAAAACGAATCGTTTCTGGCGTCTCGGCAAATCACTTCGAGTTCGGCTTGTTTTGTCCGCTTCATCCGGAGAGGGAGAGGGAGAGAAGTAATAGAGCCGGAGAACGAGGCGTGGCTTCGAGCACGACCCCATAGCGTTTCACCGTACCCCTTTAATTTGGCGTATAACGCGGCTCGATAACGACTCGCGGCTCTCCCTCACGGGAGCCGTTTTCACGGTGCGGCATTTCCTCCGGGACCGGAAGCGGGGCACGCTTTTCGTACGACGCTTTTCGCGCACAACTTTACGCCCCGCTCCTCTCAATAACGTTAACGAATACTCGATAATCCGGAATAAACGATGCGAGGCTTCCCGGGATAGTTTCGGCATTGTCTCTCGTGATTTCTCAACTCTTTCCCTTTTCGGAATCTCATGCCGATGCTCTGCCGATAAATAAATAAATTTGCCCGGAAAGTCCGTCGAGCAAACGTTCATTGCGGGGATTTACGGTAAGCTGCGACTTCATTATGTAGATTATACCTTGAGGCATCTTCAAAGTGGAATCTAGCTTCGTAGAATCCGGAAATAAGAGTTCTCGAAAATCCACGTCCGCAGCTTCTTCCGTTGAGCAAATAATCGATATTAGTTACACCATGACTTTTTAGAGCGAAATCTGTTTTTCCACTGCAGCTACGGAATAAATTTTTCATCGGATATTCTTAAACCTCTTTTCCTCCCTCCCTCAGTGATTGTCTCATTAAACATCGGTAAGCATCGAAGGGTGACTGCGCGTTAGGGTGCCACTTGCCATCGCAGCCCCTCGTCACGTTCATTACCATGCTCATTTTCGTGAAATTTGCCGATATACTGAGCTGAGGTTTCGTCTGCGACGAGCTTAAAGTCTCCGACAAATGACGTTTAATTAGCACTAATCGGTAATTGCAGTGCTGCGGATCAATTTGCTGGCATCGAATGATTCACGGATTGCTTAACTCGATGCTTTAAATATTTTGTTACGTATACATATGTAAATAAATTATCGATGCCAATTTCAATGCCACGTTAAACGAATTTAAACAAGTTTAAACAATGTAATTAAATTAGTTATACCTAAAAAATCAATGAAATTTTGGGAGGAAGAGCTCCAATCGAGAAAAATGGAGCGACAGACAAAAGCGCGCTAGCGGTAGAGTACAAACTATGATGGAGGATTCACGATGTTTTCAACCCTTGGCAGCTCCGAGTGCTCCCAAATGGCACCTATATTAGGGTGATTCCGAACACGTGCTGTCCACATGCCTCGCCGTAGTCTACTTGTTTGTCCATTCATGTGATCTTCGTCACATACGATTAGCTGCCCGCTGCTTCAGAAGACTCTACGAAGGATTACGCGCGTAATAGATGCGTGCACGGATAACGGGAATGGTTGTAAAAAAATGCGCGTGCGTGGCGGAAACAAGTTTTGATTGCCTTTGGATCAACTTGTATCTAATAACCGAAAGGAATTTCACAAGAAGCTGTTGAGCTTGTTCTTCATGTTTCCATTGCTCGCTTGTGGCATCTATTACCTTGCAAGCGTCGGTACACACGTACACTCGCGCATATCCAGACTCTGCGATCCAATGTTACATGCGATACACGCTCGCATGATACGTATAAATAACGGGAAGATCGAAGCGATCGCGTATGCGCTCGCGAGTCGCGACAGTTACTTAACTACGTGCACCATCTGTGCCCGAGTCGTGGCATTACGGTAATTAGGGTGTAATTGAGCATAAATTGTCCGTGGTGCGCCTTCGGGACGAACGAGCCAGACGGAGAGAAGGCGGGATCTCGGATGTTGGGGGTGGTGGAGGGAGAAAGAAAAAGCGGCGTGGCGCGGGTATATGCGTGCGTGTGCGTCGCGTTGATGGCTATGCGTGTCGGATGCATATGTGCGTAACCTTCGGAGTCCTCTTTTCTTTTCCTCTCTTCCTCGCTTTCTTATTGTTTACCTGCGTGTTCTATATTTGCCTGCTACCGGGCTATTGCCATCGCCGCCTACCATAACTCGTTAGAGTTATTATCGCGCTCTTTTTCCTCTTGGTGGGTGGCTCTTCGTAGGTCTTGCTTGCTTAGCTAAAAGAGCAAGATGCAAGGACGCAATACTCGAAAAGAGAGTGCGAAACACGCCGGTGATGGTCTCGCAACGTTGCGAAATCGGTCGCAATCTGTTAAAAGTCTCTCGATTTGATCTCCCCCCCCCCCCTCCCTCCCCGTCTCTGTCTCGGCGTGATCCCGCTCCTCTCGTTGCGGGCTGTTTCACAATTTCCTGGGGAAACGTGCGTTCCATTAAACGGAACGATTCAACAGGTGACACTTTGCTACAGCACGTCGTTGAGTCCCAAGTCCCACGGTTTCGCGAAATGTTACGAATCCAAATCGTTTTTGTTATCTCGGCTATCGTTGAAAGGAGAGCTCGGCTAAGCACGATACAGCAAAATTACGCTGCATCAATGGTCATCGTGGATGATGATCATAATAATGCCGCGGATTAAAGTTACATTTGCAGTTGAATTGTTGATATTAATATAGCTGCAGCTTGCTGGGAGCGCAGTTGCGTAAAAATTGTCCGGTGTATTCCCCGATTTTCTGTCGTTTCCCTGACGAGGGTGTTTAAACGAGCGAATAAATCTCGCCGCCGCCCCGTTTCTGTTACGCGTTTTACGGCTTGCCGCTCGTTGTCGCTATGATAATGCCATTAATCTGGGTGCCGCATTATTATTAGCACTCGCTTGATGCTCTTTGAAACAACGACGAATTCCTCTCAATTTTACAGCACATTTTATTAGCACAGCTTACTTTGCTAGCTGCAAGTTAGCGAACGCAATCAACGAAAGTTGATATATTTATCGATATTTCGTCATAAATCTATGACGTGAGAACTGACTCGATCCAGGATTTTTCAACGTAGAAGAAAAATATATTTTTCAACATAATTTCTCCGGGATAATTAATTTAACAAATACACGCTAATCTCTATACAGAGTCTGTATATTTAAAGATTACGAGTTTAACGTCGATAATGTCTTCAGGGCTCGAGCTCGTGAATGAGACTCTTCCCGCATCTCGATGCGTGTAATCATCGAGATGATTCGGCTAGCTTATAGCTAGCTTATAACAGTAATATTCGAAACTCGATCATGTTAGGATACGTGCTCTCAATAAATCCATCATGGCTACGAGCGACAGTGGAAACCAGTTTGTGACATTTATTAGGCAGAAACCGCTCGCGAAATTTACTCAACGCCGAGCTCAGTCGGGATTCGTCCATTCAGGCTGTGGCATAAGTTTTACGGCGAGGCGTAAAATGAATTACTGGCCGGATAATCGGGCAATAAACTTCCTGCCGGACCCCCCATGTGAACGATCACGCGGATTGCTTATGCGGGCTTATTGTGGTGACGTCGATGCCGAGATTTATTGTGGAATTTCCGCTGCTCGCTCTATCGTCGCTATCAAGCATGTACGCGGTGGCTTGCGAGGTACCTGCAGTGACGTGTTTCGCGCGATGATTCCCCAGACAAACGCCTTTTCTCTGCTCGTTTACTTATCGACTTCAAAGCGCGCGCTGCCGACGAATGCCGACGAATCTGCTTTACGAAGGAGAGCTGCGTAATAAAATCTTGGATTGCTATCTTTTGCGAAAAGTAACGTCTCATTTCTACCTATCTCACCCCTGCAATTCAATCTAGGCTCGTATGCAGACGAATTATCACGACTTTACTGCAAATTTTCATCAAATGTTTGATCGCGTGGTGATCCTTCGTGTTCGAACATCTCTCCATCTCGAAATTTCTTTCAGACACACCTGTACGCAAAAGTATTTTTGCGTAAAATTCGCTCTCGCTATGTACGCGTTTTTGCACTCCTTCCCTGCTTATCCATTCATTGCGTAATGCTGCGGAGTTTCGTTTGAAGCAGCTACATACAAGGCTGTGAAGACAGAGTCGAGCCGCAGGAAACTCACATCTCGATCGAAAAGATCGCGTCGTGTTCTTTCAACGTTCTCTCAAGGAGACATCTTTCCGAAAAACCGTGGATATCGTTGGAGAGAGCGAAACGCGAGCTTCGTTTTCACAGTTCTCGGCTTTCGAGAACGAGATGAGAAAGCGTTTTACTTACGTATCCGTTATCGCCATTTGATACATAACATCTTGACACGCGGTGGACGAGACGTCGCGCGTGAAAATGCGCGTGAACCGAGCGAGATGAGATTTCTTCCTGGAGATTTCCTTTCTGGAGGCAACTTTTGCGAAGCGCTTGGCACGCCGTGACGCTTTGAAATCCGTTTAGCGACTTTGGCGATTCCGTCATTCCGACAAATTGTATGCGTTGACTGCGTTATCGCGGCCGTCACCTAAGGATTCTCGAAGGTAATTATCGGCATTTCATGTACGAGTGACAACGAGGGACGCATAGTTTCGCGTATTTACTCGGGAATGATACATCCGCTAATTGCGCTGTGATTCGTCGCGTTTGCCTTTTTCGTTGCATTTGCACGGGGGACCGGAAAATTCGCCATCGAATTCTCTATCGTGCGCGCGCGCGCGCGCGCATTTGCACTACTTTCCTTCCTGCAGTCCTCCCGAGTCCTGCGCTTTTCGTAACTTTTTGATTTCAAGGAACACAGCGAGACGCACGCGCACTGCCACAGTCAGGTAGAACCTGCACCGACGTGTCCGATGATGATCTTGGATCTTATTAGTCGTTATTACCCCGAAACTCGTAATCGCCGCGCTAACGCGGCGGTAACGAGGGGTCAAGGTTGAGCGTCATTTTCGCACTTCAAGGGAGGAAAAGAGGGGGAGGAAACGACAGTGTGTCGGTATCGGTATTGGTAATCGCTAACAGGAGCGGCGGAGCACGCGGAGGAGACGAGGGAGAGCGAGAGAGCGGGATGCGAGCGCTGCGGACAGCGAGAGAGAGAGAGAGAGAGAGAGAGAGAGAGAGAGGGGCGGGTAGGAGAGAGGAAGACGCGGAGGGCAGTGTGGTTATGGGAGTCCGCTATAGAGTAAGCATTGTAAATCAATATCCCGACGGCTGCTGGCGCTTCGAACGCGCCCCGTGTTTCAGCATGCCAATACATCGGAACGTACCCTCCATCGCTGCTGGATGCCGGAATACAACACTAGGCGGAGATACGAGGCGGGAGGGGACTAGATGAATTGAAAAGGGTGGTGTGTGTACGCGTGTATCGGTCGCTTTCTCTTAATGCGTCGCAAGTGCCTGTTTGGAATTTTGCGTTCGCTCGATCTAGCGCGCGACTCGAAGCGCAGAAACACGACGCAGTTGCAGAAGGATGCTGGAGACTACTTGTTTCTTTACCACCTAGATCAATGAAGAATTCTAGTGGAGGATCTTGCGGTTCTTTACGTTCCTGCGGAAATTGTGATTGCCGAGCCTCGAAAAAGATCAAGTCGCGAGATTGCTCCCGCGAATAAGTCGATCCGATTCGATGATTCGACGTCGAATTCCTTCACGAGAAATTCAGCCTTTTTTCCATAAAATTGTCGATCCTCGATCCGTCTCGTGTGCTCTAGAAAATTCTCTTTAGGTATGTGCAGTTGGCATCGTAAGTGCACGACTGTATTTAAATGACGTATTTATAAATTGTGATCGGAGATCGAGAGGCTATATGATACGTGCTTGATTATCAGCAAATTATTGGATTCACTTCACAAATCCCGTTGTCTTCAACTTACGTTAATGATCATTAGGTATGATGATCGGGTGAATTTTTTCGCGTTATCGGTTTCCTTTATGCTTTCATCGAGTAACCAACCATCTTCTTAAGCCTCATAATCAAGAGTTATTAAATTCCCCTGGCAGCGTAACGTGCACATTAAAGTATTTCTTACATGATTTACATGACAAACCGCGTGTTCTCTCGCGCATTAACGACGATACCATCGAATTTCCTAACAATCTTATCGCACAAGATCTCTGTGGCGCGCGTCTCTCTCATCTTCGCCTCTCCCTCTCTCTCTCTCTCTCTCTCTCTCTCTCGGCCGACGATGAGCAACGCGATAAAAATTTTCTTCGAGGAACGCCGCTTCGCTTCCGGGGCCAGGTGCGCGCCACGTGAAATCGCTCATACGGGTCCTGCTTACGGATCACGTCGCGATCATTGCTCGTCCTGGCACGGGTCAAAAATTCGGCGCTCTCTCGCCAATGCCTCGAGATGAGCACGACGTTTGTTGCTGGCATTTCGAGGGCAGGTGGAGCTATTTGGAGAACAGCCCACTCGAGGGCCCATCGTTTCGTTCCTATCTGTCCCTCTCTCTCTCTCTCTCTCTCTTATTCACTCGCTCGCTCCCTCGTTCCCCATCCTCGCCCTCGCTCGTGTTCTTTCTTCCTCGGTCGTTTCATCTCTGTCGCTCTCCGTTTCTCTCTGTCCAGCCCGTTCTCCTTCGTTCGAATCGTTCATTCGTACGGTGGCCCCCGCAAGCTCGGCAACGCTGGGACCAGGCGACGAGGAAGGACCATCTGGTCCTATATATCCTCGCGCCAGCTGCGATGATCCTGTCGACGGCTTTCAAAAATATACGAAGATCGCGGTGGATTAAGCGGAGGAAAAGCGTGGCGACCTCCGTCTGTTTCTCCGTCTGTATTCGTTGAATTTCTGCGTCTTTAACGGTACCTTTGTCGTACTCGAAGACGGGATTCGGGAGAGTGCGCGAATATGAAATATTAGCGCATACGATATGCGGTAAAAATTCAAGGATCCTCGAATAACGCGATGACGTGAACGGATTGCCGAGCTTTCGTTCCTTCGAACGTCGATTTTTCAAGTCTCCCTCGCATCTCCGTTTCTCTCGGTCTCCGATGTCTATTGCAACTTGATAAAGATCATTTAAGCTCGCCGCAGTAACCGCTTTACGGATCCAGTCATTGTCAAGTGACAAAAGTTATCCGGGAAGCTTATGAGAGTAGCAGAGATATACGACGCAACAAATACGTCGATCGCGCGACCGTAATCGACGCACGATTGCACCGATTGGATCGACCGCTTGCGGCAGGTCTCTCCGAGATTCGTACGGCGGGGGCACGACCCCGGCGTCCATTTTGAAAGGCACGCACCTTATCTGCCGACCCGTGTCACGATCGCCTCGCGTTGTGCTCGCAGATAAGAGAGCGTGCGCGCGCGCGCGCGGTCGCTGTACGGATGCGTGTGAGTGGAACCCACTAGAGAACCCGTACTAGCGGCTTATCAGTAATCAAGGACGCGAGCCGTGCGAGCCGAGCGGCTACCGACGATCGACAAATAAGTTCTTCCCGGCGATAAGAGAGTCATTAGCGGTGCCTGCTGGTTACCTTTGGACCCCCTTATCAATAGCGATATACGGCTCATCGCTCGTCGCGACTTTTACGATCGTACCTCCGTGAATCCCGATAATAAATCAAGCTGTATCGTGCAATTAGACAACCGGTCCGTCTGCCGAGTTCGAACTCCCCATCGTAAATCCCCATCGCATTGAAATCGCGATCGAATCGTGCCGCGCGCAATTAGATAATCGAACCAACGAACGTACGAAAACGCGTCCGGCGAACGTTTCAGCCGTCAATCGCGCACGTGGACGGATACCGTAAAGGATAGTACCGGCTATTGCGATCGACCAGGACCATTTCGCGTGAACGATCTCTCATCTTCTCTGCTTGCGTCTATGCAAACTCGCAATTCGTCCTCGATGCCGTCATTGTTGCCGACCTGCCGATGATATCAATTATTCTCAATGCTAAATGAGATTGTCTCGGCGCTCGTTAAGCGTTTCGAATCATTACCGCGCTGCTGCGCTGTGTCGCTTCCATTACCTCTTCATCTCGAGCACTGAACAAAAACGCATGCGTGTGTGTGCGCTTTTCCACTTGGCTCCCTTGTTGGAGCTAGCGTCTTGTGGCCGCTAATATGATGAATGCGTTATCGCGGCACGTCCTAAAGCCACGATCTGCTAATGATTATCGCGCCCTAGCTGTGACCCTCGTTCCCCCTTTTCTTCGTCTTGTCGGTCTTTCTGTCGCCTGTCGGTCTCCGTTTGCCGGATTAATCAGCCTCGAGCTAAAACCGACTTGGAAAAAGTCCGATGTACGCGAGTTCGTGTACACGCGATGCGAATGAAAGGGAGAGAGAGATGGTCATGGTTGAGGAAGCGACAGAAGAGAAGAGAGAGGGAGAGCCAGAATAGATGGAAGAGGGAAAGAAAGGCATGCTCGCTTCAAGGCGATTTGCTATTTTAACTAGCGCGATGTCTGCGTGGAGTCTGGATTGTCTGATCGGAATTCCAGAGTCTGAAAGTCACGAAGGGAGAATCCGTCAATGAGAGCACGAAATATAGATCGCTATTATCTAAATATATGTCGCCATTAAATCGAGATCGATTCGCATAGTTGGGAAAGGAAGACTGATATATCCTCGATTGATATATACGCCTGGAATGTTATTAATACATGACATGACGGAACGAAATGTTATTGAACTTTCAAGAGGAGGATTGCGCAAGGTAATATCGCGCGCGCGCATCCTATGACGTTTCAAAGAATTTAAATCTGTCGGGATTATTGTTGTCGCGGTTATTATTGTCGCCGATCTGACAGCGCGTTTTCATGCGAAACTTGCGATGAATTTTCACGAGCTCTCCCTCCCTCCCTCTCTCGCAGCCCATTTACATCGTTTGCTTTCAAACGGCACGGTTTTTCCATGTAAATGGCATGTAAAATACGGCGAAATTTTCGCGCGAATGGCAACCGTCGAGTTTTTAATTTGTATAGAACGCGGCCGGCACAGCACTGTCGAGTGCAGCGAGCTGTCGAGAGACAAAGATAGATAGAGAGAGAGAGAGAGAGAGAGAGAGAGAGAGAGAGAGAGAGAGAGAGAGAGAGAGAATCAATTAGTTTTCATATGATGCCGGACAACGTATTATGCCGCGCGGAACCGCGCGTTGTGAATGCGCGATAAACGCGCGAATGCAATGTCTGAAATGTAAATATTTCTCGTATCGAAAACAAACGAGAGTTTAATTTCATCGTATCCATTGATTTTCCCTCGTCTTCTCTGTCCCGCCTCCCTCCCCGCCCTTCCCTCCCTCCCTCCCTCCCTCCCTCCCCCCGTCCCCTTCCCTCCGCCGCCTTTTGAGGAGCTTTGGAGCACTTCGTGCACCATTGCGGTCGCCTCGTGTTTCTTCCCACGTGTTTCCGGGGGAAGAGCGCCCTGTGCGCTCGTTCGTTACGCGCGATCAAATACAACAATCAATCGCCGAGATTGATAGCGAGGCTTCATTCGGCGAACGACGAAGAATGGTGAATTCTGAATTGAGAGGTGCCCGGATCGATCTCGGGGGATTGATCAGAGGGGGAGTCGCAACGCGGATCTTCGATCCGCGTTCTTACGCGAATCTCCCGCGAAGGTCAGACCCACCACCTGTTGCTCGATCGGGCAAAAGTCACGCATGAAAGGAGATTAAGCCTCTCCTACGGTGACGATCATTCAAGCTCGTCGTAATTATTCGTGGAATGGCGCGAATCCCCTCCGCTCCCTCCCCCTCCCCCGCCGCCGCTTTATCCACACCGAGCCGATAGATCTTTCATACGGAAGAGATCACTCTCGAGATCTCGACCGTATCGGCTGCCGCTTCTTGAACGCTCCGAACGAGCGTCGAGTTGTCGTGGAAAAGCGTCGCGAAATGTTGCCCGATGCGCGTTGCGAGGTGTTGAAGCAATCGACCGGGCTGCCATTCCGCTTCTCGTTGACCTTTATCTTGACCGCGAGGGAATGAAATTCAACAGGCGTCGATTCGGCAAGCCGACCGATCGTTCGGCTCCGGTGAAGGGTGTCAACCTGGGGAGGGCGCGCTCGAGGAAGGAAGGCCGCACAGCAGGCGGAACCAGCCGCGTGGCAGGATTAGCCGCGTAGACGCGTAACTTTCCAGGAAACTATTACTATTATGGAGAGCCGACGTAGTCGAAATTGCTGCGCTCGTGGTTCCAGCGGCGATCGATCGTATCTATAGCACGGTACGCCGCTGCGGCCTTGCCCGGGTGTATTACACTCGCTCTCAGGAGGGAACGAGACGCCAACACGAAAGCAGCAGACGCGAGACGCTCGGCGGCACGTGCCTCCTCGTGTGGCAATGATACCGTAATTAAAAGACTCTTACTCGGCGCGAACGTCCGAATCATCGCGCTTCCGAGATACTTTGCTTCGGGTTATCAATAAACGGGAGATTAAACTCTAATCTTTAGTAATGATATGTCGATATGCTTTCGCATTATCTCCCGAATGCCCGAACGTTTCTATATCGTACACCACTGTCCTCCTGACAGGAACGTGGTCCGGAAACGTTAAAATTTCTCTCCAAATTTTCACTCGCGCGTAATATCGACGTCCAAAGACCTACGGTTGGACGGAAGATCCGGTCGGTTTTCGCAGAGCTCAGCCTTTAAACGAGCAGCATGCTGAAATAATGGGAGAGATTGGTCTCCTCGTACGCTGCTGACTGAAAAGAGAATGAACGAGCGCAGTCAACAATCAACGAGAGGCGATTTAATTTTCAGATGACCCGTCTCTCCTCGCGCTCCATGCTGGAGACCACCCTCGATGTTTTCGAGACAATCCCGGCGATGCTCTCTCTCTCTCTCTCTCTCTCTCTCTCTCTCTCTCTCTCTCTCTCTCTCTCTTTCTCTCTACGAGAATCTGCTTGTCCAAGCAAAGTTCTCTCCCTTGGAATTTACGCGATCGTCGGCGCGCGTAAATCTTGCCGCTGAACGCTCGCCGTACAAAGTCGCTCGTTAGAATGCCTTCATTTCGTTCCAAAGTACCGTGATCGCTCGCGCAACCGGCCATTAGCAGCCGATAAATCGCGATCGCGGAGTACGCGGCGCTTCGATCGAGATTTCCGCGATAAATCTTATTGCGTACTTGGCACCTGTCGCGCCGCCGGTGGATGCATTATCGTCGGCGGTCGGCGGTCGTTGTACGACCGATTCGGCGAACATTGCGATAATGAGAGAGAAACTATTCGGACGCCCGCGCGTTGCCGGTAACCCAACAGCGGCGAGAACGGTACGGGCGCGAGGAACGCAACCCCTAATTTCCAGCACGGTGCGCGCGCGCGCGCGCTTATTAACCAACAGCGGCGAGCAGTTTGTTCGGTACCTTTTTGTTCAGTAAATACCGCCGCCGTATGAGATGCGTCCACTTTATGATCCCATTAGCGCATTTTATGCGCGTGCGGATACGCAGCGCGGATTTACCCCCGCGTATCTTGTTCGCCGGGGCGCCTGATCGGGCGAAGCTGATGCAAGTTGGCGAACGCCAACGATGCTCGCTTATCGATCATCATTCGCCGAATTTTATCTCGACAAGGCGCGTTCTCAATAAAGCGGACTTTGCGTCCGCTTCGAAACGACCGATTGAGAATCCTGAACCGAGCGTTCCTCCTTACGCCGGAAACGTAAAGTCTCTCTCGTTATCCTTCTCACTCTCGCGGCCACGCGAATGTACGCTACTCGTCGTACGCGCGTGTACGCGCATATTAGACGCTTCGTCTTGTGCGCAATGCTCGAAATTAGGGCCGGGGATTCCCCGGCGATCGGCGCTCCGGCCGACACACCCGAATTTCGCTCTATAATTTGGCCATTTCGAGCCATTATGCGCGATATATCCAGCGGCAACCCCACTACCTCCCTCCCCGGGGACCGTTTTCCCTCTTCCCTTTTTTTTCCACGGATACAATGAACGAACGAGCCGGCAGCTGCCTCCGGTGACACGCGCCAATGACGCGCGGTCGCAGCTTGTACGCAAACGGGCGCTTTTCCGCGCTGCGCCACATCTCTCTCTCTCTCTCTCCCTCTCCCTCTCTCTTTCTCCTTCTCGATCGCTCTAGGACCATCCTGCCTAGTCCTGCTGCTTGTGTATACCTGTAGATACACGAAGCGCATTAGATACGCGCAGGGGCACGCGCGTAAGGCGAATCAACGTAATCCCTGAGCCCGGAGGAGCTCCCCAAGCCTGGCTTCGTAGACTGCGAGACTCGTCGAAGAAGAGTGTAACCCTTCCCTCCTTAATCTTTCAGGCCGCGCGAGGAAGGGCTGCGCGGAGAATCGAGCGGAGAACGTGGCCAGATGTGGCGTATCGTCACGAGCCCGAGATCGCAAATGAGAGAAGTTTATCCCGCGAAAAGAGAGTATCGAACCTTGCGTGATACAGGAGCATCAAGGGAACGCCTTACTCGTTCTTCGTTCTTTCCTCGAGACAAAGGAAAGGACACACACGCGCGTTGCGTCTCCTCTCGCTTTGCTTAAGAGGCAAAGTAGCACGTAGCTGAATTATATCCCATGCGCGGAGAATCTGAGATCTCTCAATATTTTCATTTTGGGATCGCGATCGAGACGAGCAGCTGTTACCGATTTCTCTAGCTATTTTCCGGCTAGTGTGTGACGTTTCTGTTTGCGGCACGGGCCAAGAATTTACTTACGGGATCCTCAGGTAGTGGCACGCATACAACGGGGAGACATTAGGCGCTTCGGCATGGGCCCCGTGCGAGTCACAATGGTGAGGCATCACAAGGGTGAAGGGATAGACTCGGATACCGCGGCGAGGAGAGTGTAGGCAAGGGAAGTTACTCGAATGAATTTAGATTGAATGCCGAAAGGCCTGTATGGCCTGCACGCATACCTGCACACGACACGAAAATCTGCTTATGAAATTGACGGGCGTTGAGATTATGCAACGACAACGATCTCTCGGTGGAGAGGGCGTCGATCTAAATTTTGACGATTAAATTCTCGGCGACGATTCCAAGCGACGATCTCGTCGCCCCTGTCTCTTCTTCCACCACCACCACCTCCCCTCCCCTTTCTCTCTCTCTCTCTCTCTCTCTCTCTCTCTCGAGGAAAAATAGCCGTGGACTCGGACTCGAACAAGTTTCCCATTCGCGTCCCATTCGAGGCATCTTGACGAGTCTTGATAATTTCGATATAAAATTCGGAGGTTATCCGCGTGTCGAACGCGGTTGCCCCGATTAAGGAAAGCGGGACGTCGCGGACTTGAAGCCGGGGCGCGCTCTGGGCCGTCCCGTGTTCGATTCTCGAGCAGGTCGATGCGCGAATTCGTCAACGCTCGGTCGCGCTTATCGTTCGCGATTTACCCGCAGACGGATAGCTTTCTGGACATTTTTTTTAATGCGACCGTTACTAGTCGGCGTTTCTTGCGCTACCAGCCGGGCGGCATGATGCCGGCCTAGATGTGCCGGGGATAGGATTACTCAGCGACATCGGAGACTCGTGAAAACTGAGCATAAGGCCTCCAAGACCTCGCCTCGCGCGAGGGGACCGTGACGATCGCGCGCGTGGCGTCGCGCCGCGTCGCCGTCGTTGAATCGCGCGGCCGCGATAAAACGACCGGCTCTTAAACGTTATCTGTTTCCTCTTTGTTTCGCGCTGCGTTACGTTAAATCGAGCTCGGCGCGTTCGTCATCCGACCGCCTTCCCGAGCACCGAGTTCTCGTTCGCTATC